>JAGFNQ010005188.1:0-26757 GCA_024364735.1 Boesenbergia rotunda | reverse complement strand
AGAGTCTTTTCCCTCACGAAGGAAGAAGCTGCAGCGCCTCCACGGTCGTAACAGGTCAAATAGTTATTTTTCAGCCATTTAGCTACTACACTGTTTGACACTGGGGCGACCCATTCTTTCGTATCAGTACCTTTTGCTAGTAAGTTACAGGTGCCTGCAGAGAGTTGGGAGTCCAGATTCCTGACAACTCTCCCTTCAGGGGAAATCATGGAATCCACCAGCGGCTCCGGGCTGTGTCAATCAAGATTTCAGACCGAGAGCTACATGTCGATCTAATAGTCCTTGCGATGCAAGACTTCGACGTCATACTGGGCATGGATTTCCTCAGTAAGTACAGCGCTTCAGTGACTGTCGCCGGAGGAAGGTGGTTTTCAGTCCAGAAGGAGAACCACCGTTCGAATTTCAAGGAGCCCCAAGGAGAAGACTCAGAAATTCCTCTCAGCCTTGGCAGCCCACCAGATGCTAGAACAAGGGTGTGCTGGTTTTCTTGCACGCACAGTGGACATAGAAGCAAAGGAAGAGCGCAAGCAGGAGGATGTACAGGTAGTCTGTGAGTATCCAGAAGTATTCCCAGAAGAACTACCTGGACTACCTCCCAATAGAGAAGTGGAATTCGAGATCGAGCTAGTACCATGTACCGGTCCGGTCTCGAAGCCCCATATCGTATGCCTCCAGCAGAGTTGAAGGAATTACAAAGCAACTCCAGGAGCTACTAGACAAGGCTTCATTCGCCCGAGTCATTCACCCTGGGGAACTCCTGTACTTTTCGTCAAGAAGAAGGATGGGTCTATGCGTCTTGCATAGACTACAGAGCTCTGAACAGGTAACCATCAAGAACAAGTACCCCCTTCCTAGAATAGATGATTTATTTGATCAACTCAAAGGGGCTACAGTGTTCTCGAAGATAGATCTGCGTTCTGGGTATCATCAGCTAAAGGTTAAAGAAAGTGACATCCCAGGACGGCCTTCAGGACAAGATACGGCCACTACGAATTTGTAGTGATGCCTTTTGGAGTGACCAATGCTCCAGCAGTCTTCATGGAGCTGATGAACCACATCTTCAGGGAGTATCTCGATAAATTCGTCATTGTATTTATTGATGATATTCTCATATACTCACAGACTCCAGAAGACCATGCTACACACTTGAGGATAGTGCTGCAGATCCTTCAGCAGGAGAAGCTCTATGCAAATTCTCAAAGTGTGAGTTTTGGCTAGATCAGGTGACCTTCCTAGGTCACATTGTATCCAAAGAAGGCATTCAAGTTCATCCAGCCAAGATAGAAGCAGTCAGCAACTGGTGTAGACCCAAGAATGCCAGTGAAATCAGAAGCTTCTTAGCCTGGCAGGATATTACAGAAAGTTTGTGGAGGACTTTTCCAGAATAGCCTCTCCACTCACAGCCCTGACCAGAAAGAATCTGAAGTTTGAGTGGTCAGATAAATGCGAGCACAGCTTCCTAGAACTGAAGAAAAGATTGACTAGTGCTCCCATCCTGACTGTTCCAGAGAGTGACAAGGCCTTTGACATCTACAGTGATGCATCCAAGATGGGCCTTGGAGCTGTCCTCATGCAAGATGGTAAAGTAATAGCATATGCCTCCAGACAACTCAAGGACTATGAGAAGAATTACCCTACTCATGACCTTGAGCTAGCAGCTGTGGTTTTTGCACTGAAGCTCTGGAGACACTACCTGTATGGAGTGCAGTGCAGAATCTTCACAGACCATCAGAGTTTGAAGTACTTCTTCACTCAGAAGGATCTGAGTATGAGGCAGCGCAGGTGGCTAGAGTTGGTCAAAGATTATGACTGTGAGATCCTCTACCACCCAGGTAAAGCTAATAAAGTGGCAGATGCACTGAGCAGAAAACCCTGTGCAGCACTGATGTCCCTATCATCACTGTCTCTACCACTTCAGAAAGAAATAAAGGATTTTGGAGTCGAGGTAATAATTGGGCAACTTTCTGCATTGACTCTAGAGTCAACCCTGCTTGTGGATATACAAAGAAAGCAAAGTCAAGACCCAGAGGTCCAGAAGATCAAGCAGGAGATCCAAGAGGCAGAAAATTCAGAGTTTCGAGTATCAGATAGTGGCATCCTCTATCTTGAAGACTGCCTTTGCGTCCCCAATGATGAGGAACTAAGAAAGAATATTTTAGAAGAAGCCCACAGTACCCCGTACTCTATGCATCCTGGTTCTACCAAGATGTACCAAGATTTAAAGCAAAGGTTCTGGTGGTCTGGACTCAAGCGAGACGTGGCCAGATATATCAGTACCTGCTTAACCTGCCAGAGAGTCAAAGCAGAGCACCAGAGACCAGGAGGAGTTCTGCAGCCTCTTCCCATTCCAGAGTGGAAGTGGGAAGAGATATCCATGGATTTTATCACAGGTCTCCCAAGGACCACCCATGGACACGATGCAATATGGGTGATAGTGGACAGATTGACCAAGTCTGCCCACTTCCTAGCCATCAAGTTATCGCATTCGGTAGAGCAGTTAGCACAGCTGTACGTGAAAGAAGTGATCAGGCTTCACGGAGTTCCGAAATCGATCATTTCTGACAGAGATGGGTGGTTCATCTCCCATTTTTGGAGGTGTGTTCAGGACGCCCTAGGCACCAGACTTCAGTTCAGCACGGCTTTCCATCCCTAGACAGATGGACAAACAGAGAGAGTAAATCAGATTTTAGAAGACATGGTCAGGGCTTGTGCGTTGGACTTTAAAGGTAGTTGGCGCAAATTTCTGTGCTTAGCTGAGTTTGCCTACAACAATAGCTATCAGGCCACCATCAGGATGGCACCTTATGAGGCATTGTATGGCAAAAAATGCAGATCACCCATATGTTGGCAATAAGCTGGTGAAAGGAAAGAGACGAAGTCAGAAATAGGCAGCCAGACTGAGCTTGTAGATGAGACCACTCAGGCTATCCAGACGATCCGCCAGAGGATTGAGACTGCCCAGAGTAGACAGAAAAGTTATGCTGACACACGCTATAGGCCACTGGAATTCCAAGTTGGAGATTCAGTATTCCTCAAGGTCGCTCCTATGAAGGGAGTGATGAGATTTGGCAAAAAGGGCAAGCTAAGTCCTCGCTACATAGGACCCTACAAGATCATAAAGAGGGTTGGTAAGGTAGCATATGAGCTGGACTTACCAGAGGATATGTCAGCTATCCACAGTACCTTTCATGTCTCTATGCTAAAGAAGTGTATTCACGATCCTAGCCAAGTGATTCAGCCTCAGTCAGTACAGATCCAAGGAGATCTTAGCTATGAGAGCAGACCGACACAGATAGTGGACAAAGCAGTTAAAAGATTAAGAAATAAAGAAGTGCCACTAGTGAAGGTCATCTGGCAGAATTAAAAGCATGAGGAAGCTACTTGGGAACGTGAAGACAGCATGAGAGAAAAATATCCAGAATTATTTTAAGTTCGAGGATGAACTTTTTATAAGGTATGGGGGATTGTAACGCCCCGAAATTTCCATATTGAAGTTCTTAAAGTCCTTAGAACTATTTAAAAATATTCTAGAAATATTCTAGATATTTTTAGGAATTTTTAGAATATTTTTATGGAATTTTCCGAGTCCGTTTAGTATTTTTATTAAAAGAAATAGAGTCTTCGGCAAAAAGTTGCCTGGACGAGTTTTGAACCCGAGACCTCCCATGGGACCAACGACTTAAGTTGGTCGGGTTAACCAGGAGCCCCAGCAGGGGTGTGCTAAAAGAAAATAGAGAGATATTACGTTAAGTTATAAGTTGGACTTAAATACCCTAAGTATAAATAGATAATTAAAGAGAGAAATTTTTATTTTCTCTCCTCTTCCTCGCCCAAGCCCACGCACGCCGCCCCCTCTCTCCTCTCTTGGGCGAAACCACACCAAGCCCTAGGACTTTCCTCCGGTGGCCGGCCAAGGCTCTCCTCCGAGAGATTTTCCGATATTCGGGATCCCCGCGACGAGAGGAACGCGTGAGCGCGAAGAAATCTCCGAGACTCCGAGTTTCTCCGGAACCTCCGACGCCGTTCTTGGTTGTAAGTCCAAGATATCGAAGTAAGTACTGCTCACCTGCAGTAAGAGGTGTTTTTCCGCAAGTTTCTCCCGTTAGAAAGTTAAAAATACAATTTTCCTTTAGTTTATGATTTTGCATGTAACTCTAGTTTAATCCATGCTTGTATAAGTTTGATTAAGTACCCTATATGAGGTTAGGGGCTAAGAAAAGTTATGAGAAAAGAAAAGAGAAGATAAAGATAAGAAAAGAAAAGGCCAAGGCCTTAAGAAATCCCTAAAAGTCAAGACTTAGGGATTTGGGCACACAAGGTGCTCGTTAAAATGCCAAGGCATTCAAGATAAGAAAAAAGTAAGTATTTTATTTTCCAAGGCCAGTACCCAGCGTCCAAGGGCGTCGTTAAAGAAATCCATGTGTCCAATTCCAAGGTCTTGGCCCTGGTAGACCAAGGTCTGCTCTATTAGGATTGGTGGCTCGCTACCCCAACCTTTTAGGGAACGCGCATAAGATGGTACTTACGTCTTAAGTGGATCCAAGTGAGTTATTATTTTCAAGTATATGCTTTAGTAAAGTTTTTCTAAAATTTAAGGAAGTTTTCTAAAAGTTAAAGAAAGATTTAAAGTTAAAGAATTGCTAAAGTTTCAAGTTAAGCCAAGAAAAAGTGAGTTAAGACTTATTAATGCTTGAGTATGCATGTTTCGAGTTATACATGTTTTAGTGTTTCCTTTAAGCATAAAAGTATCTCATGTGATTTCACATTGTTTAAAAAGCATGCTTGCGCATTTCGAGATTTTGTGAGCTAGATAGTACTTGCTAAGCTTTATGCTTATTAGTTGCATTTCCTCTTGCTGCAGGTAAAGGTAAAGGCAAGCAATTCTGAAGGAAGGCGACGAGGCGGTGCTGAGTAACGTGTGTGTGGTGGCTGACCTTGGAGAGGTCCTTGGGACGAGATGAATAAAAGACTTAAAGTGCATTTGTTACAGATTCTTAGTTTAAGTTAGATCACATCGAATTTATCCGAGTATTTGGGTTTTAGATATTTTGCATGTCTTAAAACCACGAGTAAAGATTCCATGTCATTCTATTTAGTGTACATATCCTTATGATTGCATTGGATGAGTATGAGTGTGAGTAGTTTTGAATATTGATACTTTGATAGAGCCATTTGATGCATGTGCCAAGATGTTGTTAGTCTCCTTTTGAATTAAGTTTTTATTGCTGTAAATATGCTTAGAAAAGTTGTATTCATATTCCATAATACTTTAGTAATGTTATAGAACCTTGTGTGATGAGTTTAAATGTTTAGAATTTTAGAGAAAGGAAGTGTGCCATTGTATCATGCATGACTGTTAAAGTTAGAACATCATTCTTAGATAGATTTAAAAAAAAAAAGAAAAGAAAGTTCCGCATTTTTAGTCATGCATTAGAGTCAAGAAGTAGATAAGTAACGGTCCGTCTAAGGTAGAGACGGTGGGTCGCTACATGTGATTGGAGAGAAAGTTGAAAACTGAGATCTCGTAAGGTACGTTCTACAATCTTTCCCGAGAATAACTTTGTGGGCATCAATGGTTGATTCCTACAAAGTATCAAGGGATTTGTCTATAGTTAAATTAGATGATTTATTTTGTGAATTCGAATTACATGAGCAAGCTAATGTTTCGGCCAAAGAGAAAGGTATAGCCTTCATTGCAGAAAAGGAGAAGAAGAAGAAGAAGAAGGAGAAGGAGAAGGAGAAGAAGAAGGTGGTATACTCCTCTTCATCTAACTCAGAGGAGTCTAGTGCCTCTATGGATAGCGACCAAGAGGCCTTCATGGTAAGAAAGATGCGTAGGACTTTTAAAAGTTTTTCTAACAAATCTTATGCTAGGAAAGGATCCAAGAGTAAGGGCAAAGCAAAAGACATTATATGCTACAACTGTCACCAAGAGGGACACATGAAGAGTGAGTGCCCTCAACTAAAGAGAAGGGAAGAAAAGAAGAAGGAGAAGTAGAGAGGTGACAAGAAGAGGACAAAGGCAAAGGAGAAGAGTGCCACCAACCTCAAGGCCACTTGGGATGATCCATCATCCTCGGAGGAGGAAGAGGAGCAAGTGCCCCATTTTGCTCTTATGGGAGTAGGTCACTCAGAGTCATCAGATGATGAGAGAAGCTCAAGTAGTGAAGAAGAAAGTGGTGCATCATCATCATCCGAGTTTGAGGTGTCGGTAAGTGAGGTATACAGCTTACCCTCCTCTACTTTGGTTAAAATTATTTCTAGTACCAATATGAACTTAGCTAAAGCTAGAAGTAAAATTAAGGACTTGAAAGATGAAATTGTCATGCTTAGAGTAGAATCTACAAAACATAAGGAAGACTTGCATGCTTGTTCTCTTAAGTCACATGATTCATGCTTTGAAAATGAAAATAAGGACCTAAGAAAAAAGGTAAAAGATCTAACCAAGGCACTTAGAAAGTTCCAAGTCGGCTCTAGTAACCTTGACATGATAATAAACAGTCAAAGAACCGTCTATAACAAGACTGGGTTAGGATATAGGTCAAAGACCAAGGAAGTGACCTTTGTCTCACTTATGGGTAGGAATGATGCATCTAGGAGACAAGGGGCTAAGGGAAACATCAAGAAGGCTTGGGTACCAAAGAAAATTTTAAATGATGCTTGTGGACCAAAAATTTGGGTACCAAAAGAGTGTGTCTTCCATGTGTGTAGGTAAAGGTGAAGGAGGCCTCAAACATGTGGATAGTAGATAGTGGGTGCTCAAGACATATGACCCAAGATGTGAGCAAGTTCTTCACTATAAGCTACCTAAGAGAAGGGATGGTTTCCTTTGGAAATAGTGGGAAACTCAAAATAATTGGTAGGGGCACCATTGAGGTATCTCCTACAATCTCTATCCACAAAGTACTTCAAATTAAAGACATGAAATTTAATTTACTTAGTGTAAGTCAATTATGTGATGCAGGCCTTAGGGTTGAATTTCATGATAGAAAATGCCTTATTAAACAAAATGGGTCTGATAATGTCATACTAGAAGGGTATAGAGAGGCTAACCTTTATTATCTTGATCTTGCTTATGCTTCTAACCATTTGCCTAAGTGTCTCATGTCTAAAGAAGAAGAAGGGTGGTTGTGGCACCGAAGACTTGGGCACGTCAACATGAGGAGCATTGCAAGAGTGGCCAAGGAAGAGTTAGTGAAGGGGCTACCTATGATCAAGTATGAGAAGACCAAAATGTATGATGCATGCCAAGAGGATAAGCAATCAAAATCATCACACAAAGGTAAAATCCTAAACACCACTACTTTACCGTTAGAGCTTTTGCATATTGACCTTTTTTATTGTTATAGTACTCCCTCACTTATAGGGAGTAAATATTGTTTAGTTATAGTAGATGACTTTTCTAGATTTACATGGGTTTTCTTTATGAAACATAAGGACGATACCTTAGAAATCTTTATAGGCTTTAGGAAGAGGGTTGAGAATGAAAAACACCTTAAGATTAACCGAATTAGCAGTGACCACGGTGGGGAGTTCCAAAAGTCAAGCTTCTCACAATTTTGTGTAGAAAATGGGTAGAAGCATGAATTTTCATGCCCAAGGACTCCTCAACAAAATGGGGTAGTAGAAAAGAGAAATAGAGCCCTACAAGAAGCCGCTAGGACTATGCTTAATGCATATTCCCTTCCTAGTTATTTTTGGGCCGAAGCGGTTAATACCGCTTGCTACATTCAAAACAGAGTTTTGGTACATAGGTTGTTAGGTAAAACCCCCTTTGAGTTGTGGATGTTGATGCAGTCTGGCCCTGATTGTTATTTTGGTGTTGACACCGATTTTAGTTTAGGTGGATGCTTATTGATGATGATTAAGTCCTGATCGGGGATCAGACATGGTATGGAAAATCCTAGCTTGGAGGGCTAGGTGTTGGAAAATCCTATCCTGGAGGGTTAGGTGTTGAAAATCCTCGCTTGGAGGGCTAGGTGTGTGAAAAGTCCTAATTCGGAAGAGGTGGGTGAAAAGTCCTAGCTTGGAGGGCTAGGTGAAAAGTCCTAACTTGGAGGGTTAGGTGCAAATTCCCGTCTTGGAGAATTAGGTGAAAAAGTCCTGGCTTGGAGGGTCAGGTCCTAGCTTGGAGGGATAGGTTTGGAAAAGACCTAGCTTGGAGGGCTAAGTGAAAAGTCCTAACATGGAGGGTTAGGTGCAAATTCCCAACTTGGAGAGTTAGGTGAAAAATCCTTTGCTTGGAGGGCTAAGGTGGATGAAAACGTAGCTTGGAGGGCTAGGTTTGAGTCCCTGGATCGGTCTGGTGATCGATCAAGGAATATGGCACGCTGCTCCTTCGTGGATCGGTCGTGGGACCGATCCAGCAATGACTGATCGGTCTGGTGACCGATCAGGGAGCACACAGTGAGGTTGGGAACCTACTGTGCAGCTCCTGATCGATCTGGTGACCGATCAGGGAGTATGCGTTTCACCCACCGTATGGATCCTGATCGGTCTGGTGACCGATCAGGGAGCGCACAGTGAGGTTGAATTCCCCTGCTGATATGCTACTAATCGGTCTGGTGACCAATCTGGCTCACTGTGCAGATCGTTCTGGAGAACGATCCAGCTTCGCGGGTTCCTCACTAAGATCGATCAGGACGAAGCCTGATCGGTCTGGTCAATACCTGATTGGTTTGGTGACCGATCAGGAGGTTTCCTGATCGGTCCGGTGATCGATCAGGGGATCTGGACTGTGAAACTCATAAATCGCCTGATAAAGGGGTGGATCGGTTGGGTGATCGACCTGTTAGTAATATGAGACAAGTGTCCTAAGGCAATCGCCTTATGATTGTAAACATTTATTTTAATAAATGAATATTCACTATTTGAGTATACATGTCTGTGTATTTGATTGGGATCTTAAACTCATTTACTGAATGCTCACAATACAATTCACAACATGAGAGAATTTGTGATGAATTCACAACTAGTGATTATCTCTACATGTGCAATTGTGAAGTATTGAAATTGTCCCTAGTCGATGAATTGATAAATACGGACACTATCAATTCTGTTGAGACTAGGATGGGTTATTCTCTAATCAGCTGATTCTCACTGGCTGGTGACATTGGGATGTCCGGAGATAAACATGAATGCTAGTTAAGAGAACTAGTTCATTGGAGTGACTAGCTGTAAAACTTCATATGGTAATCTACATATAGATATGTCAATGAAAGTTCTTACTGCAGCTTAAGTGCGATGTTCCTTTGACTTGCGGTGTTCAAGTCATTATGGTCACGGAGACTTATACTTTGACATCTTAAGCAAGCATCTCTAAGGAGGTGTGGACCCAGGATGGTTGGGTATAAGCCGAAGTGCCCGAAGATGTTTGAACAGCCTACAAAGGATTTACCACTCCTTGCGAGGAGATGTATACCCAAGGTCTATCGTCGGATTGTTACTCGAAGCCTCTGGCCAGAGCATAACATGTTCCGAGTATGAATCTCTAGGAAACATGAGAGTAATTAGAATCCGTTGGACGAGAAAGACATTACTTGGGCTAGGTGTGACGTAGTCAGCCTAGTGGGGACTGACACACATAGACCGTGTCCTGAACCAAGTGGGTATAAGATGGTGAAGGGAATGAGGCACGACTCATTATAGCTGCTGAAGGGTTTCAGAATTATATCTGAGGTCAACCGTTGATCTTTCGATTAATTGGGGATCATGATGTACTACTAGGTGCCACTCATGATCGTTCTATAATTGGTTAATTATAGACGGCCAACATAAATCGAAAGCCTATTTAGTCACACACACTACGAGTAATCCGAGGGATTTAAAACGAGTTAAAAATTGGATTTTCCGATCAAGAGAAATAAGTCGAATCTGAATTTATCAGAGGCGCACCGGAAGCTTAAAATGGCTAAGTCTTATTGGACGAATTAAATGAGTTTAATTCGCAAGGAGACGGCTTGGTTTGGCCGGCCAAAGAGGGTCCCCACCCTCTTTGGTTTGGCCGGCCACAATAAGAGGGAGAACCAAATTGTTTGGTTCAAATTATAAAATAAACTGCGCGTGGTTTGTTTTATAAAATTATGGATAAAGAAATTTATATAAAGAAATTTATATAAAGAAATTTATTTTCATGAAAATTAAAATAAACCTTAGATTGGTTTATTTTATTTTATAAATCAATAATGGATTGATTTACCATGATAAAGAAATTTATAGAAATTTATTCTTTTTATGGAAATTAAAATGAACCATGGATTGGTTTATTTTATTTTATAAAATCAATTATTAATTGATTTTTCCATGATATGAAAAATTTAGAAGATAAATTTCTTGTAAAATTTATTTCATAATAAAAGGGGAGACATGATTGTTTTTATTATAAATTAGGTTATAATAAAAACTTGGCATAACGGAATAATTCATAAGAAATTTATATAATAAATTTCTTATGAAAATTTATTCCATAATAAAAGGGGAGATGTGTTTGTTTTTTATTATAAATTTAGTTATAATAAAACTTGGCATAACGGAATAATTCATAGGAAAATTTATAAGATAAATTTCTTATGAAAATTTATTCCGTTAGAAGGGTGACTTGGCGATAACGAGGCTACTATATAAAGGTGCAAAGGCAAGGCTTGGAAATCAATTCAAGAGATCAAGGATTCTTGCCTAGCCTCTCTTTCTCTCCTTCTCTCCCTCTCCCTCTTCTAGGGTCGACTACCCTCTCCCTCTTCTAGGGTCGGCTGCCCTCACCTCCTTTGCCGTGAGCCACCTCCACCAAGAAGGTGCCGAAGAAGAAGAAGAAGCGGGTCGCGACTCCTTCCTTCCTCCCGGAATCTTGATTCCGTTTTTCGTTTGGTGGTTAGTTTTCCATCTCTCTCTCTTGATATTCTAGTCGTGCCTTTGGAGAATCTAGTAGTTCTTGTCGGCACGAAACTCGTGGCTTTGTGAAGTCATCCGGAAGAGAACTCGACGTGGACGCGAATATAGGCGGAGATTCCAAGGGACGCTACGGTTGGATCTCGTCCCTTTCTACGAGTTACGCGAGGTATTAAGTAAATTAGTTTACTTTCTGTAAAATTTTAAATGTATGATCATGTCTCCACAACATAAGGTTGTATGCTAGATACGTGGTTCAAATAATTTGAGAAATTATTTATGCTAAATCTTCCGCTGCACGTAATTAAATTTTAAAATTACGAGCCCGTATCCATGTCAACATGCACCCGGTCCCAACACGACCCACAACTTGGGATCGGTCTGGTGATCGATCCAGGAGAGTCCCAAAGAAATCGCGATTTCTAATCGAGCGTTGGGGACCGATCAGGACGGAGCCTGATCGGTCTGGACCAAGCCTGATCGGTTTGGTGACCGATCAGGAGATCCTCTGATCAGTCCGGTGACCGATCACGTTAATTCAAATTGCATTGTCAGACGCTCTGATTGCGTTTGAACGTATCCGATTCTCTGCGCTTAACGTTTGATATATGATTTGCTATGTGATATGCTGCTCTAATACACTGATTAAGCTGCAGGTGACAAGGGAGGATTCAAACACTCAAGGAGAAGTCAATGGTGGCTTTCCTTAGAGCAGGTTTGTCCGTTTTTCATCTCAGGTTACAACGGCCGGAGCTGCAGACTGGAGCTGCTGACTGGAGCTTGGCTGAGGGGAGCTCAGGAAGTCCAGGGAGGGCTCAGTGGTAGCTGGCATTGGCAGGGAAGCAGTTGGAGGCTGCAAGAGATGCTGTCATCTGATGCTGAATAGAGAAACAAAAGGGCAGAAGAAGGCTTCATTGAAGCAGAGATTGAGTTCATGTTTTGTGAACTAAGTTCTTGCTGTGCCTTGTGTTCTCCACAACTTGCTTGCTTGCGCATTCTGAAGTCTCATCACTTTGAGCAAGCTACTGCAATCGAGAAGCAATCATCCATTACTTGAGCGCTTGAAGGAGAGAACAAGAGGCTTGGAGTCCGACAGCGGGAAGACACGAGGAAGGGTTTCATGCGTGAGATCGCCGCTGGGTGGAGCTCAGGAAAGCTTGCTGTGTTCTTGTCTTTGCTAAGTGTTTAAGTAAGATCCTTCTTGTTGTTTCTTTGTGCTTAAACTTAAATCTATGATTGAAATGCTGTGGAGAGGTTTCTCCACCGAGAAGGTGGTTGTCTTCTATCCGGTGTTAATCGGGGCTTGATCTGCCGACGATCAAGGGATCGCCCACTGATAAATACTATTTTACTGATTATTTGAGCTGCTTAATCCATGTTTGATCTATGTTTTTATTGCTAAAATTGTGAAATTGCTCTAGGTTTTAGAACTTACTCTTAATTTGGACTAAATTGCAAATTTGCATTAAATGGGATTGTTTGGCCACTAAATTCTTGATCTATTTTTGTAGGCATCAAAAGTTCATGGACCTAGGGCATATTGGGTCAAACTTGAGTCGGAAGTGACCCGAATCGAATTATCAAGATTATGATTTAATCTGGGCCGTCCGATTCAAGAGCGGCTAGATCTGAGCCATCCGGGATCATCTGAAGCAATCCAAGCTAGGGCTAGGGTTGATCAAGAAACCTGATCCAGATCTGAAGGTTTCATCCCAATCAGAGCTAAATCAACCGTTGGATCAAGCTTGGAGAGCTCTAGATCATCCATTCAAAGATTAGCTTGATCTGGACCGTCCGTTGCAAATCTGGAGGATCCGATCTACCACAAGGCAGATCCTGACCCCAGATCATCATCATCAAAGTTTGGCTCAAATCAGAGCAAGATCAGCCGTTGGATTGAAGTGGATCAATCTGGACCGTCCATTGGTTCCTATTTAATCAAAATTGTCGCAGCTTCTTCCCTTCATCGCGTCTCCGCCTCTACAGTACCTATCATCGAGTTCTTCAGTTTTTCATTGCTTTTTCTCCATTTCTGGGGCGCGATCCCTCAATCCATAATCAAAGCAAGGGCTAGGTTAGTGAAGATGATCTCAGTGAAGTTTCAGAGTTGACTTTTGCTCAATAGTGAAGTTGCGCGAGGTCTCGGCAGTTTTGCTATCCGATCAAATCGAGCTCAGCTGTGCTCCACTTCCACTACATCCGAGCTGACCAGAGGGGTTCCCTGGAAGGTCTCGGTCACTCCCAAATCCAAATCGCAAGCCACCACAGCTAGTTTGAAGAATTCGGAGCTGAATTTCAGTTTGGGCATAGTCTGATTCGATTCGGTAGCAGAGAGGGTTTTCACTGATTTGTTGAGCTTGCGGGTCCGAGGTTCTCCCTTGATTGACGACCAAGGAGCTTTTGAGTTGAAGAATGGTTGAGGAGTAGCTTAGATAATTTAGTTTCATTCAGTTTTGTAGCTGTAATTGGATCACTGCACTGTTCTGTTTCTGCGATTTTAGTTTCCAGCAACTTAGCTTTATGTTCTGAATTGTTTAGCTTAATTAGGATTTTAATCTTCAATGTCAGTAAGTTAGAAACTTGTTTAGTGATAGATTTAGTTAAATTTCAATTGAATCATAGTGTTAAACCTTGCGTGCCAATTCCCAGCTGTGTGCCATGTCATTTCTGAAATTCCCATTCAGTTTCTGAACTTGCCTCAGATTTCTTGATCTTAGTTGTTAATCTCTGCTTTAGTATAGATAGATAGTGAGTTTAGTTACATTAGCATTTAATTGTAGTTCTTTGCAAACCTATATTCTTGCGTATCAGTTTGCTATTGTGAGTATAGTTAATTTCTGCAAAAATTTCAGATTCGCAAGTGTAGTTGTTTAAATTGTTTCAGCTGTAGTTTGGTTTAATCTTCAGTCTAATTAGTTAAGTTACTTGTTAGTGAGTAGTTACACTTAATGTCAGTTTGTTTCGTATCTTACTTTCCGTTTATCAAGTCCTTTGTTGCGTGCCACTCTTAGCTCTGAAATTCCTGCCGAATTCTGAAGTTGCCAGGGCTGTTTGCCAAATTGTCTCTGCAATTTCATTGTGTTAATTCCTGCCTTCGAGTCCTATATATGTTTGCTTAGTTGACAAAGAATTTGGTTTTGATTTTCTGCAATTCAGTCCATGTTTTAGCTCAGCAAGCATCACATTTCCGAAAGTCTGATTTTCATTTCTGCATCTATATTTCAGAAATTCTGCAACTTCAGTTTTCTTCCTGCCATTTCAGTCAAATTGCCTTCAGGTTTTGTGTCAATTGTATGCGAGTTTTACCCTAGACTTGTTGATCCTTAGAATGGTAAATCGATTTCATATCAATTGTTTGTTTTGAGTTCAAGTTAGGTGCTGAATTTCTGACTTTTTTACACTTCTGCACATGTACTTTGAGTTTTCGGTTTGTATCTAAAGTGAATTGTTTGATCTGAAATTTTTCATCCATTCCTGACAAGTTTTTCATTGAAAGTTGGTTTTTCTCAAATTGCATTTGATCAGCTACAATCCCGACTGTTAGAATCAGATTTTGGCACAAAATTACAGCCCTTGGCACAAGAGTTTCATCTTGTGTGCCAAGTTGATAGAACACTGATTTGTATCAGATTTACACCAGTTTTTCTGGTGTAGGACAGCCATTGAAGTCTATTGATATCATCTTCAGAATTTTTGAGTTTCTTTGCATTGGTTTGCCTTCCAAAAATCATAACTAGTTTTAGTTAAAGTGCTTGTTCAAATTTGAAATCTCCCTTGCATTGATTTGTTGCAATCTTGTTTATTTCTGAAAATCCTATCACTGTTTATCTTTACTTCATTGCATAGCAATTCTTGTGTTTTTGTTGAAATCAGAAATCGATTTTAAAAAGAAAAATCTGGTGAGAGCTTGATTAGGTGTTTATTGGTTGAATTAGCATTTGCCATCAATTGTTTGGTTATTAGTTGAGTTTAATTCCTTCCATCACATTCTCACTTTTCTTTAAAACCCAAAACCTAGATTCACATTCGAAACCCAAAATTCACAAACGAAACCTAAATACAAGCGCGAATCAAACAACGTCAACTAGCCTCGAGAAAAATACGACCTGTGGCCCCTATATTACATTTTCATATTTTTGATTGTAAAAAGGGTTTCCAGCTTTCATTTATAAATTCTAAATTTGAGGCCCACATTCGTGACACATAGTTTGGGCTCGTCACCCACCTTAAGGGCACGCCAAGGAGTAGGGGCAAGTTTTCCCCGAACCTTGTAAACCCTTCTTGTTAGCGATCTTGCTAGTGTGTCTGCTTTGCTTTCCTTTTCAGTTTTCTGCTTACTCTGTGATTATTTCTTCCGCTGTGCTACTGATAAGTTTGAGTGCAGAAATTCCATTTGTGCCAAAGGTCAAAGTGATTGGCTATATTCACCCCCCTCTCTAGCCATCCGGGTTCCAACAAGTGGTATCAGAGCTTGGGGCTCTGTTTATGGCTTAACATCTGAGAGTGATCAACAAGATGGCGTTGAGAGAAGGCTTCTCCACCACCCGACCTCCATTCTTTGATGGCGCTGATTTCCAATATTGGATATCGAAGATGGAATATTATTTGAAGATGGACATCAACACATGGTTTGCGGTGAAGGAGGGATTCACCCCTCCAAAGGATGATGAAGGCAAAGAACTTGAGTCGTGGAGATGGAATGCCGAACAAACTCGAAAGAGTGAAGCCGACGCGAAGGCGGTTGTCACTCTACAATGCGACATGAACAAAGACCAACTCATCAAGGTTGGTCCTTTCACAAGTGCAAAGGACTTGTGGAACAAACTCATTGAGTTTCACGAGGGCACCCGAGACTCAAGAATCGCAAAGAGGGATTTGTTCCTCAACCAACTCCAAAATCTCTCCATGAAGGAGAATGAATCGGTAAGTGAGCTTCATAGTCGGTTCAAGGAAGTCCTCAATGGGCTTTATTCGATTGATGAAAAGGTCGAGAATCACGACCTTGTGAGGTATGTCTTGAAAGTCTTTCCAAGGAATGCTTTGTGGTCATCCATGGTGGATGCCTACAAAGTTTCCAAGGATCTATCCATTGTAAAGTTAGATGATTTATTTTATGAGATGAAATTGCATGAAATGGCTAACAAAGGCCTCAAGGAGAAGGGGATTGCTTTAGTTGCAGGGGACCGGTCAAACAAGAAGAAGAAGGAGAAGGAGGTCTCCTCATCTTCATCATCTTCCGAATCCGAGTCTGATTCCGAGGAAGATGGCAGCGGCTCTTCTTCCTCCGAGATGGCGAACTTTGTGCGAAGAATGATGAGAAGGGGTCGACGCTTCAAGAGTAGAGGTAACTCTAGTGATGTAACGCCCGCCCTTATATCTACTCTCGGGGCGGGGTTACGTACAATCAATCATATAATTTTAACATAAAATAAAAAGCAAAAGTGCAAGGACTATGTACTGAGCATGCTTGTTTAAAACTATCAAGTGATATTTACAAGTGCTAAGCATACTAGTCAGTGCATGCCAATCAGATATTATGCTTTAATGATTAGAACATGGTAGGTGCATAGCAAGTTCAGTAACACATAAATCATGATAGTGAGGTTATACATTCCATTGCAAGGCATCATGAATTCACATCCAAGAACCTCATTTAGAAGCATAGTCATAGGTTTCCATGCCTAATAACAGTTCATAAGATTGAGTCAAATGGAAGTCTAGAACATCATGTGAAATATCTTAATCAAGAGGTATCCTATAACATGATAGGTTCACAAGTAGTTCAACTCACAACATAATCAAACATAATCAAGTATAAGAGTAATCCAAGTGTAATCACTAACATTCAAGAGTACCATCCCTAATCACTAACATTCATTATAAAGGGAACATAAGCATAGTAAAGTAGATATAAGAATCTTTCTTTCCCGAGCCACCACCCCACACATCTTCAGCTCTCCTGCCTCTTCCTTTAGTTTAAGTGTCCCTTACCCTTATCTGCAGCATAAGACAACACATAAACTAGTAAGCACAAATGCTTAGTAAGGATCCTGTCCTACTCGCAAAATCCATACGGAAGAATATAACATGTACACATAATGAATCATAAGCATGAGTTTATCATAGCATACTAAACATCAAAGTTTCTAAGCAAGCAGTATAAAGTATCTTAAGCATACCCTTCACATATAATAAATGTTTTCAAAACAATTCCATAAAGGTATTACTTAAAAATACTTTAACATCATATAGGGCCCAGTTGTGTACCACATCAAGCGCGTTCCCTAATGAATTGGGGTAGCTAGCCACCAATCCATTAGAGCAGGACCCTTCCGTCCTACCGGAGCCATGACCTTCAGTTAACATGTACCCCGGATTTGTTTAACGACCCCCTTCCGAGTCGGGTACACAACTTTCAAAGTAAAATACTTATCATGCTTTTACATATATGCTAAGGAGTACTCCAAATCCACTCTCAAGGGACACACCACTCTTCAAGGGTGCTCATGATCCCATAGGGACACACCACATAACATAAGGGGTGCTCTTGATCCCATACTTAGTGGAGTATCCATTCAAGCATTTTAACATACACATCACATGCAATTCATAAGGGTGCCCCATGGGCTATAAGACATGCTCATACATACATCATATTTCAACCACTTAAACATACTTTATATATGACAAGATTGGTCACATAATTCATATTCATATCATAGGAAGTGGTAGCATGCTTCATGGGTTAATCTAATTCTTCCCAACCCTAAACCTAGGGTTGGCCGAAAGTCATAAAGTAGGGGTAGGGTAGGTTTTTGACATCAAACATCCCATACAAGCATCACATATATATACATCATGTATCATACTAAGCATAGCATACATCATGGGGAAATCAACCTTCACAACCCTAATATTTCATGCATGCCGAAAGTTACATGCTTGGGAAAGTTAAGTTTTCCAATCAAGCATTCCATTTAAACATCACATGCATATACATATTATCTTACTAAACATAAACATATCTCATAGGGTAGTTTAACCTTCACAAACCCTAACCTATTCATGTTGGCCGAATGGTGTAGGGTAGGGGAATTAGGGTTTTTGAAATCAAACATTCACACAAACATTTATACAAACACCTCACATACATATCATGCAACATATTAAGCATAGAATATATCATAGGATAATCATGCAACCCTAAACCCTAATTTTCATACCTTGGCCGAAACATGTAGGGTAGGGAAAAGTTGGGTTTTTGAAACCAAACATTTATACAAACACCTTGTCTACCTTGATTTGCCAGTGTCGACCTTGATTTTAATCTATACAAACAACATGATATGTGGCGAGGGTACGGGATGGAAAACTCGAGTTGCAAGTGTCGACCTTGATTTTAATCTATATATTTTTAGTGATTTTCTTGGTTGTCGCCGGTCAGAAAATGATTTCTTTCTCTACCCTTATCGTCCTAATCCTCTTCCGGTTCCCTTTGCTGGAGTCACTCTTGATTCTATCTACGAGTACTTTCTAGGCCATCCCAGGCCGAGAGGTACCGATGAGCGCACCCGTGACTTTGCTACCTTTGTAGCACATCGTCTCTCTCCCACTGACTATGTTCTGTTTAAGATCATTACCAATTGTCTTCTACCTACTACTTCGAAACATCTAGATGAGATTCGCCCATCCCACTGCATGATGCTCTACGGGCTGCATCAGCAGTTAGATTTTGACCCGGTGGCCTCGGTCTATTTCTCCATCATCGTCCACTGTATGCAGTCCGTCCAGACAATCTACATGCCATTTGGCCATATCATCACTGCTTGGCTGGAATCGGTTGGTATTGACGTTTCATAGGGATGCACCGTGCCCATGGTTCGACAGGACTGCCGCCTGGACCGTCGTATGCTCGCTCAGTTCGGCATTGTTCTCGGGCACCAGGGGCTGAGGTGGAAGGATCACAGACGTGAGGGGGAGCTACCGAGAGCAGCTCATGCCCAAGGGGTGCCAGCTGATACTACAGATTATGACGAGTGGGCTCCTGACCTACGCTGGCAGGTTACGGAGATAGAGTGCATGATGGAGCATGAGCTGCATATCTCTGAGCTCTGGCGATAGGAGGTCCGCTCAGAGTGTCAGTCTTTCGATCGCCATGTCGATGCTCTAGCATCTGATGTCTCTGAAATCAGCTCATTCCAGGACACTTGGTATGAGGAGTGGTACCATCATGCCTATCCTGGTGGTGGGTCCCCCAGCATTCCTCTACCAGGGGATGTTATCTACATTGCTGATTCCTCAGATGATGACCTCGCAGGGGATTGATGACATTACCTTTTATGATAAGTGTCATATTTGTCTGTACTTTGATTTTGATGCATATGTCTTGTATCTTGTTATGTCTCTGGATGGTTTTGTTAGTGATATGAGAGAAGTGTCCTAAGGCAATCGCCTTATGATTGTAAACATTTATTTCAATAAATGATAATTCACTATTTGAGTATACATGTTTGTGTATTTGATTGGGATCTTAAACTCATCTACTAAATGTCCGCCATACAGTTCACAGCATAAGAGAATTTGTGATGGGATCATAACTAGTGATTATCTCTAAATGTGCAAATGTGAAGTGTTGGAAATATCCCTAGTCGATGAATTGATAAATACGGACATTATCAGTTCTGTTGAGACTAGCATGGGTTATTCTCTATTCAGCTGATTCTCACTGGCTGGTGACATTGGGATGTCCAGAGATAAACATGGATGCTAGTTAAGGGAACTAGTTCATTTGAGTGACTAGCTGTAAGACTTCATATGGGAATCTACATGTAGATATGTCAATGAAGATCTTACTGCGGCTTAAGTGCGATGTTCCTTTGACTTGCGGTGTTCAAGTCATCTTGGTCATAGAGACTTATACTTTGACATCTTAAGCAAGCATCTCCAAGGAGGTGTGGACCCAGGATGATCGGGTATAAGCCGAAGTGCCCGAAGATGTTTGAACAGCCTACAAAGGATTCACCACTCCTTGCGAGGAGATGTATACCCAGGCCTATCGTCGGATTGTTACTCAAAGCCTCTGGCCAGAGCATATCATGTTTAGAGTGAGAGTCTCTAAAATACATGAGAGTAATTAGAAATCCAAAGGACGAGTAAGACATTACTTGGGCTAGGCGTGACGTAGTCAGCCTAGTGGGGACTGACACCATTGACCGTGTCCTGAACCAAGTGGGTATAAGGTGGTGAAGGGAATGGGGCACGATTCATTAGAGCTGCTGAAGGGTTTCAGAATAATTTCTTCTGAGGTCAAACCGTTGATCTTTCGATTAATTGGGGATCATGATGTACTACTAGGTGCCACTCATGATCGTTCTATAATTAGTTAATTATAGACGGCCAACATAAATCGAAAGCCTATTTAGTCACACGCACTACGAGTAATCCGAGGGATTTAAAACGAGTTGAAAATTGGATTTTCCGATCAAGAGAAATAAGTCGAATCTGAGTTAGTCAGAGGCGCAATGGAAGCTAAAAATGGCTAAGTCTTTTGAAGGCTTTTCGGGCGAATTAAATGAGTTTGATTCGCGGCGGTTCGGGTTGGTTTTGGCCGGCCAAAGAGGGTGCCAAAACCCCTTTGGTGGCCGGCCACAATAAGAGGAGAAAACCAATTAATTTTGGTTTAATTAATAAGATAAATCCAGCGCGATTTATTTTATAAATTATGGATAAATAAATTTGTATAAAGAAATTTATATAAATAAATTTATAGAAATTTATTCTTTTATGGAAGATTAAAATAATCCATGAATTGGGTTTATTTTAATTTTATAAAATCAATTATGAATTGATTTTTCCATAATAAGAAAGTTTATAAATTTCTTATAAAATTTATTCTATAATTTAAAGAGAAGAGGAATTTGTTTTATTATAAATTAGTTATAATAAAACTTGGTTTAAACGGAATAATTCATAAGAATTTATAGGATAAATTTCTTATGATAATTAATTAGTTTTATTATAAAGTTAGTTATAATAAAATTCATAAGAGAATTTATAGGATAAATTTTCTTATGATAATTAATTTGTTTTATTATAAATTAGTTATAATAAGACTAGGCTTAAACGGAATAAGCAATAAGAAAATTTATAAGATAAATTTCTTATAACTAATTCCGTTAATTCCGTTAATTCGGTTTAGAGGGAGACTTAGCAAATGAGTTGCTACTATATAAAGGAACCAAAGGCTAGCCCTTATTCCTAATTAAGAGATTAATTATTCTCTCCCTCTCTCTCTCTTAATTCTTCTCCTCTCCCTCTCCCTCTCCCTCTCTTGCCTAGGGCCGGCGCCCACCCTAGTGGTTTAGGGCCGGCGCACCAAACAACTTCCCCCTTTGAAGTTGGCGTGAGCAATCAAGAAGAAGGAGAACCCGAACAAGAAGAAGAAGAAGCGGATAGCGACTCCTCTCTTCTCGGAATTCGATTCCGTTACTTCATTGGTTAGTTTCCTAATTTCTCTCTTGTTCTTCTAGTTGTGCCTTCCGAGAATCTAGTAGTTCTCGTCGGCACAAAACTCGTGACTTTGCGAAGTCATCCCGAAGAGAACTCGGCGTGGACGCGAATAGAGGCGAAGCTTCCAAGGGACGCTACGGTTGGATCTCGTCCCTTTTCTTCGAGTTACGAAAGGTACAAAGTAAATTAGTTTACTTTTCCGCAAAGTTTTATTTTATGATTATGTCAACACACCATAAGGTTGCATGCTAGATACGAAGTTAAAATAATTTAGGAAATTATTTTATGCAAATTCTTCCGCTGCACGTAAAAATTTTGAATTTTACGAACTCGTATCCTTGTCGACATGCACCCGGTCCCAACAGTGGTATCAGAGCCGGTTAGTGTTCGACTTAATCATATAATTGTTTTGTGGAAAACTTTGTCATGATCTCAATTTCGGAAAAAATTTTCAATTATGGAAACTTTCGAATTATAATAAATTTTAGATTTAGGAATTTCAAAGTTTGGAAATCCTCATGAAATTTCGCAAACGTTTGAAATTTTCTATTTTCTGAAATTTTATAATAATTTCGAAATCTTCCCATCTTTGGAAACTTTCCAATTTTGGAAATTTTTCTATTTTAGAAATTTTCCAATTTTGGAAATATGTAAGTTTCCTTTGTACCAGAAACTTACAATTATTCTGAAAATCAATTTTCGAAATCTCGCAATTTTGGGCACTTTCTTTTAAGAAAGTCTAGACAAATTCATGGACAGTTAATTGACAATTAAATTTGAATTGGTTTTTAAATTGACAACAAAATTCTTTATTTTGGATTGAGCCTCGGGGAGCCGTCCAATTTAAAGTTAGTTGTTGTAATTTAATTTCCCAATTTTAATTGAAATTGTCATGTTTGATTGGATTGAGCCTCGGGGAGCCGTCCAATTGGATTTACAACACATTACTTTTCTTTGGGTATCTGAGCCTCGGGGAGCCACCCTTAGAAAAAATTTGTTGTAATTAATTAAATCCATGAATAAAATATGTTTAAGAGGTGATGCTCTTACATATTGTTGTCTCCAAAATTAATTAGGAAAATGGTTTCCTATAGAGTTTCTTAAATGAGATTTTCATGAAAATAATATGTAGTTGAATTAAGGGATTTGTCTCTTAATTTAACAAGATTTGATTTAGAGAAATCAAAGTCTTGAACATATTATTTCCGAAATTAATTATGACAATTTAGGAAATTGTTTCCCAAAACAATTCCTTTAATAAAGTATGAAATTATAATTAGGAAATCCGGTTCCTAATTTAATTCATGAGACTTGATAAATTAAGTCACATACATACTTTATTAAGGAAATCGTTAGTCATGACATAATTTTATGTCATGAATGTGCTTAAAAGGAATGAGACCCAAAACCCCTTACAAAATATTAAGGCCAACACCTTCCATTAATATGGTTAGAATCGGAGTTTTGTTTCTCGCTTGGGTTGATGGACACATCCATGCCCGACTTGAACCTCAACATGTTCAAACCATGGAATTAGTTTATGAATAATATAGTTCGAGTCAGAGGTCAATCATTAGTTTTGGTTGTTGGACACATCCAAGCCTGACTAAGCGGTTGAATGAGCTCCAACCATATTAAAACTATTTCTTGATTAATGGGTCAGCCTTAAGCTTGGAGCATCGATTTGTTGTGCCACAGCCAAGGTCGATGTAAAGAGAGGTGCAGTTGGGTGTTATGTATAATGATACATACTTGTTAATGAGTTAACAACCCAATGTTTTATGCAAACATTCAATTAGTTGATAGCATAATGTGATAGTTACATATATGTGATGTGTAATCGGTATAATTACCTACCTTCATAGCTAAGAAGAACTTGATGGCCACAGCCATGGTTGTTCTTATCTATGGTTGGATATCAACCTATTTGGAGATGTTCCTACGATCTCCCGAATTGATAATAAGGGTGACTCAATTCGTAAAATAAATAGGATTTAATTTATGTATGTTGATACATTCTTTAATAAATCTTCTCACATAATCTCAATTTGTATTTCTAGGTTAATCACTCGATCATGTCTTCTCTGAATTTGCGTTCCATCTTGGACACCAACAAATTAACTGGGCCTAACTTCATGGACTGGCTTCGAAACCTGAGGATAGTCCTCAAGGCAGAGAAGATTGCTTATGTCCTTGAAGATCTACTTCCCTCAAATCCTCCAGCAGATGCAACTCCAGACCAATTGGTGGCCTATCAGAAACATGTGACCGATTCTGAACTTGCAAGTTGCATCATGCTAGCCTCTATGATACCTGAGCTGCAAAAGCAGCATGAGCATATGGATGCTTATACCATCATCTTCCATCTTAATGAGTTGTTTGAAGAGCAGGCGAGATCCGAAAGGTTCGAAGTCTCCAGACTCCTCTTCACAACTAAGATGCAAGAAGGCACTTCCGCCTCGCAGTTTGTGCTAAAGATGTTGGGGTACATTGAGCGACTGAACACACTCGGTTTTGCAATGGATCATGAACTAAGTATTGACTTAATTCTGAGTTGTTTGCCCAAAAGTTATTCGCAATTTGTGATGAACTATCGGATGAACAAGCTGGAAACTACCATTCCTGAGTTAGTCAACCTGCTGAAGTCTGTAGAGCCTTCTGTAAAGCAGGAACAAAAGGCAGTTCTGTTAGTTGGTTCCTCGAAGAAAGGTTCTAAGAGGAAGGCCAAAGAACAGAATAAGGGAAAGAAGAAAAAGGCTAAAAAGACTGAAAAGAAACCAAAAGGCACTTGCCATCATTGTGGCAAGGAGGGTCACTGGCGAAGAAATTGCAAGTTTATCTTGAGTCCTTGAAGAAGAAGGCATCCGATGCCCCGTCCTCTTCAGGTATCTTCGTTATTGAATGTCACTCTATTTCCTCAAATACCTGGGTACTTGATACTGGGTGTAGCTCACATATATGTAATGACATACAGGGGCTAAGGAATAGAAGAAGACTCGTCAAGGGAGAAGCAGATTTGCGAGTTGGAAATGGAGCAAGGATTGCTGCTGTTGCCATCGGAACATATTTGCTAAAGCTCCCGACTGGACGTATCTTAGAACTGGATAATTGTTATTTCGTTCCTTCGTTAATAAAGAACATTGTATCTATTTCATGTTTGAATGAAAAAGGTTATCATTTGACTTTTAGTAACAATTGTTGTTACATAACTTTAAATGGCGTTCTTTATGGGAATGGAACTTTGTGCAATGGCATCTACACGTTAGATTTATCCAGTGACGTTTTCAATATCGAAGTTAGCAACAAACGTGCTCGAATAGATAATCGAATAGACTCCTACACTTGGCATTGCCGTCTTGGCCATGTAAGTAAGAAACGCATGACCGAATTGCACCGATGTGGAATTTTGGAATCATTTGAACCCGATTCATTTGATACATGCGAATCGTGCTTAAAAGGCAAGATGACCAAATTACCCTTTACCGGAAAAGGTAATCCAGTGGGAGAATTGCTTGGTCTAATACATACTGATGTATGTGGACCAATGTCAACTCTTGCACAAGGAGGCTATAGCTACTTCATCACCTTTATCGATGATCACTCACGATTCGGGTACGTGTTCTTGATGAAACACAAATCTGAAGCCTTTGAGAAATTCAAAGAGTTCAGAAATGAAGTAGAGAAACAGCTTGGCAAAAGTATTAAAATACTTCGATCCGATCGGGGTGGTGAATACTTAAGTCAAGAGTTTCAAGATTATCTAAGGGACAATGGGATATTATCCCAATGGACTCCGCCATATACACCACAGCATAATGGTGTATCTGAGAGGCGAAACCGAACCTTGATGGACATGGTTAGGTCGATGATGAATCATGCAACTCTTCCAAAATCCTTTTGGGGTTATGCACTTAAGACAGCTGTTTATTTATTAAACAGAGTCCCGACCAAGGTAGTCTCTACTACTCCATATGAGATTTGGAATAGTAAGAAACCTCACTTAACTCACCTTAAGATATGGGGTTGTCCTGCTTATGTGAAGCGGGTTGTATCAGACAAATTGGATGCTAAGTCTGATAAATGTCTATTTATTGGATACCCTAAGGAAACGAAGGGTTACCAATTCTATCATCCCTTGGAACAAAAGGTGTTTGTTTCAAGGCATGCTGTATTTCTAGAAAAAGAATTTCTTTTACAAGAAAACAGTGGGAGTGGCATTGAACTTGATGAAGTTCAAGAAACTCCAATAGACATTACAGAGACACCGAGTCTAGGCCCACAACCGATAATTCATAATGATGAGCTATCAGTTGAACCTAAAACTACACCACCTCTTCGTAGGTCTGATAGGACACGCAACATTCCAGAGAGATACGGATTTCTCGTAAGTGAATCGAACGACGTGTTGCTCATTGGCGATGACGAACCTATCAGTTATGAAGATGTTCTAAAAAGTTCAGAAAGGGACAAATGGCTTGAAGCCATGAAGTCGGAAATGGATTCCATGTACGAAAATCAAGTATGGGACTTGGTTAACCCACCTGAAGGGATTAAGCCCATAGGGTGCAAGTGGGTTTTCAAGAAGAAAACCGACATGGAAGGTAATGTTGTTACCTTTAAGGCTAGATTAGTGGCAAAAGGATATCGTCAGAAACAAGGAATTGATTATGACGAAACCTATTCGCCAGTAGCTATGCTTAAATCCATTCGGATGCTCCTAGCCATAGCAGCTCATTATGATTATGAGATATGGCAAATGGATGTGAAAACAGCTTTCCTTAACGGAAACCTGCTTGAGGACGTATACATGATACAGCCTGAAGGTTTCACATCGGTTGATAAAACCAAGGTATGCAAGCTTCGACGATCCATATATGGACTGAAGCAAGCATCTAGGAGCTGGAACATCCGTTTTGATGAGACAATCAAAAAGTTTGATTTCTCACAAAATCCTGACGAACCTGTGTGTACAAGAAGGTTAGTGGGAGTGCAGTCGTATTCCTAGTATTATATGTCGACGACATCTTACTTATAGGAAACGATATTTCAGTCTTACAGACAGTTAAAATTTGGTTATCCAAAACTTTCTCCATGAAAGACCTGGGAGAAGCAACCTATATCCTTGGGATTAGAATCTATAGAGATAGATCAAAACGGTTGCTTGGTCTTTCGCAGTCTACATATATAGACCGAGTGCTAAAAAGGTTTTAGCATGTCGGAATCCAAGAAAGGTTACCTTCCCATTAGGCATGGGATCAACCTTTCAAAGTCTATGTGTCCGCGCACAGAAGACGAGAGGATTTGCATGAATAAGATTCCCTATGCATCCGCGATAGGATCTATCATGTACTATGTTATGTACTA
>JAGFNQ010005187.1:35085-180264 GCA_024364735.1 Boesenbergia rotunda | reverse complement strand
GAAACCAATTGGACCTTCTGCTGGTTCAACATCTGATATAAATGTTGTTGCACCTGATACAACAACTAATATTGGGAATGCAAACAATGGTTGAGGATGCAATCAATGTTGTTCAATTTTCTCATGTAGAATGATATACCAACACAAGATATCAACAATTATCTAAATGTTAAAATGCCAGTGAAAGAAACTGTGGGAAGACATTCCTTCTGGTCATTCGCAACTTTCAGCTACTGCAAGATTATTAAATTTGAAAGCAGAACATCATTTTTCAGAAAGATGCTACGATGACATATGTCAATTGATGTCTGAGTTGCTTCCTGCGATAACATAATGACCGATAGCTTTTATAATACCAAAAAATTGGTCAACGGTTTAGGTTTGCCATTTGAGAAGATTGATTGTTGTATCAATAACTGCATGATATTTTGAATGAAGACAATGAACTGAGTGAATGTAAAATATGTGGTCATCCTCGTTATAAGCCTCTTACTCGCATACCCGGGAAGAAAAAGAAAAAGATTGCTTGGAAATGTATGTATTACTTTCCATTGACTGCAAGACTTCAACGTTTATATGCATCTACTGCTACACTAGTCAAATGAGATGCATCATGAGCATGTACACGAGGGAGGTCTAATGTGTCATCCCTGTGATTCCCCTGCATGGAAACATCTTGATAGTGTGTTTCCTTCATTTAATATGGAACCACGGAATGTGCGATTGGGACTTTCTGCAGATGGATTTCAACCATTTGGTCAATCAAGACAACAATATTCTTCTTGGCCAGTTATATTAACACCGTATAATTTACCACCATGGATGTGCATGAAAGATAAATTTATGTTCCTTACTATACTGATTCCTGGTCCAAGCAATCCTAAAGAGAAGATAGATATTTTCCTCCAACCTTTGATTGCTGAGTTGAGTGATTTATGGAATGTAGGGTCCTTGACTTATGATGTTGCAACCAAAACTAATTTTACATTACACGCTGCATTATTATGGACAATCAGTGATTTTCCAGCATATTCGATGTTGTCAGGATGGAGTACATCGGGAAAATTAGCATGCCCACATTGCATGATGGACTCTGATGCATTTTCATTACCTTGCAGTGGAAAAGTTTCTTGGTTCGATAACCACCGTAAATTTTTACCCATTGATCACCCTTTTCGGCGAAATAAAAAAAATTTCCTAAAAATGTAATAGTCAGCAAATCTCCTCCAGTCATTGCTTCAGGTGAAGATATTATTGGTCAAATAGACAGTTATGGATTTCTTCCAGTTTCTCAACCTGGTGCGGATGACATAAACAAGTACATTGTCCAGATGTGCAAGTGTGGATGGAAGAAAAGGAGTATATTTTGGGATCTACCCTATTGGAAGTATCTGTTAATTCGACATAATTTAGATGTTATGCATGTTGAAAAAAATGTCTTTGATAATATATTCAACACTGTGATGAACGTCCCTGGAAAAACTAAAGACACTGCAAAATCACGTGAAGAATTAAAAGAGCTAGTTAACAGACCAGAATTGCATCAGGATGAAACATCTAACAGATATCCAAAGGCTTGTTATACATTGGACAAAGATGGAAAGCAAGCATTATGTAGTTGGTTGAAAGAAATAAAATTTCCTGATGGATATGCTTCTAATATGAGTAGGTGCGTCGATATGAACAGATTAAAGATGTTCGGAATGAAAAGTCATGACTGTCATGTGTTTATGCAAAAACTTATTCCAGTAGCTTTTCATGACTTACTTCCTCAAAATGTTTGGGAAGCGCTCACAGAATTGAGTTTATTTTTTAAAGATCTGACATCAAGGTGTATTATGATGGATGATATGATTCGGCTAAAAACAGACATTCCTCTTATACTATGTAAACTAGAAAGAATTTTTCCTCCTAGCTTTTTTTATTCAATGGAACATTTGCCAGTCCATTTACCATACGAGGCTGAAATAGCTGGACCTGTTCAGTACAGATGGATGTATCCATTTGAACGATTTTTGAGGAAATTGAAAAATAATGTTCGTAACAAAGCAAGGGTTGAGGGGTCAATAAGTAATGCTTATCTTGTTGAAGAAGCTTCCTCTTTTTGCTCATATTATTTTGCTGATCATGTAAAAACCAGACATCGCAAATGTCCAAGAAATTATGATGATGCTCGACCGATCGACCCTTCGATGCTTTCTATTTTCAAGTATCCTGGCAAGGCAATTGGTGGAGCTTCATCTAGATGGTTAACTGAACAGGAATACCATGCTGTCAGGACATACATACTTCTAAACTGTAATGAGGTCAAACCATATATAGAGTAAGTTACATTCTCTAATAAAATTTATATTCATTTGAAAATGTTAAAATGTGCATTTTAAATTGAATAATTATCTAATACATCTTTGGCAGCTTATACGAACAACAATTGTATATGCAAAATCCATATTTTGGTGCCAATGAAATAGCAGCAAAGTTGGAGACAGAATTTGCATTATGGTTCCAAATATATGTAAGTTACATCAATATATGTAATTTTGAGTTTTAAGAAATATTATTCAATCTTCTAATTTATGTTAACATTATTTTCATAGGTGAAAGATCGTAGAATTTCAAATGTCGAAGATGATAGGATATTGAATCTTGCATCAGGTCCTCTTCGTAAAATAATGGTTTACTCTGGTTACTATGTTAATGGCCTAAAATTCCATGTCAGACACCGAGAATCAAACAGGTTAACCTACAATTCTGGTATATGCGTCAAAGGATCTATGGAGAATAGTAACATTGAGTTCGATTATTATGGAATACTCGACGAAATCATAGAGGTTGAATACCCTGCGTTACCTTTAAAAAGATGTGTGTTGTTCAAATGTGCATGGTACGATCCGACTCCGAGAACAGGTACTCGAATACATCCAAATTATAATTTAGTTGAGGTGCACGGGAACAAAAGGTTTAATAAGTTTGAACCGTTTATCTTTGGAGTACAAGCGGGTCAAGTTTTCTATCTTGAATACCCTACGAGGAGACGAAGATCTAGTCAATGGATGTCTGTGTGTCGAATGAAGGCTCGGTCAAATATAGAAATGCCTAACACCATCACTTCACTAAATCATGATGCAATGCAAAATGATCATGTAGAGAGATATTCAGTTGATTCTCAACTCCAGTCTACATCCCAATTACTTGTAGATATTAATGTTACCTACGAGGATATAGATGATGGAGATATGTCTAGCAGTGACGAAAATGTTGAACTAATAGAGTCTAGCGATGAATATTTAGAAGATGATACTATTGATTAATGTGCCATTTCAGATCAAACTGGATACAATATTTTTTGGTGTATCATGTAAGTTATGTATTCATTTTATCTCTTATTTATATGATCATGTCTCCAATCCTTATAATGATCTTTACCCATTTTTGTGTGCAGATACTATTATGGCACAGCAGCAGGATGATCAGCAGCCAGGTCAGCAGCCAGTTATACTTCGTGGCTACAAGACTCTTAAAATCGTTGGAGACTCGTAAGTAATTATGATTGTTAATAACTTTAAGTTTAGTTATAATAAATTTTTAAAAACTAATATAATTTATATGCAGATTTTATCCTGAAGGCCACCGAGTATCCAGTTATATAACTGGCAAATTTAAAGAAAGAGCCTGCGCTGCTGGCATAACATGGAGACATGTAGACGACGAGACGAAGACTTTTTATTATAATGAATTTGTTGTAAGTATATTTAATATATTGACTATTCTAATACATAATATTCTAATACATAATTGAATAAACTCTGTTTAATAAATTGTATTGCAGAAAAAATATACATGGGAGGATGGTCACGAGGCAGAATTCAAAAGTACTTGGAATTCTTATTGTGCCAAATTGTATCGTGACCATATGTATTATCTGAGGAAAAAAGCGACGCGACCGCCATATGTGGATGCCGAGATTTGGGGTGTATGGACGGCCACCTGGGCTGAAGAAAGATGGAAAGAAAATGCTGAGAAGGCACGTGCCAATAGAAATACAGAGCCAGGTGGCCCGAGCACCGGAACAGCCCGGCATTCATCTGGATCGAAGTCTATTGTCGAGCATACAATGGACTTGGTAAGTAAATTCAAAGTTATGCAAGTAAATTTTATATTTATCATTTATCATACTCGTATAATTTGATTCTAATAATTTTTTATAAATAGGAACGAGATCTTGCTCGCCAGCCCACTTTTATGGAGATATTTATGAAGACCCATAAGAAGAAAGATGGGTCTTTTGTCGATTCTTGATCACAGACGATACACGTACAATTCTAATTTTTATTATATATTTAATTGTTTCTATCTTTATTAATCTGATAATTTAATTTCAATATTTGGTTGCAATTTTTTTTGTTTTTTACAGGATCAAATTACAAATAGACTGGTCGAGGCATCTCAGCCCTCGATAGATGGTGGGGAGCCACAGTCATTGTCCACCGACCAACTAAATGAGATATACTATGATGTTGTCGGTGGACGGACAAAAAACTCCACCCTCTACGGGCTTGGCTCACAGGCCAAAGTTGTCTTCGATCGTCTGAGGATGCCCAGGGGTCGTGCCTCTTCGTCCACTTCTTCACAGATGCAGTCTTTACTTCAGGAAAATGATCAACTGCGCTCTCAAATTGCCTCCATGGATCAGAAGATGAATAATTGGATAGCCGAACAGGAGCAGAAGAGAGCGGCGGACGAACGGAGGCATAACGCTTTGGTGGAGCATATGAACGCGGTCCTTGCTAATTTGCCTTCAACACAACCATCGCAACACGGTTTTGAGTCACAGGAGACTCAAGATCCAACAGACATGGAAGAGTAGATTTTTTTGAGGTATATGTTAAAGTATGACACGTGTTTTATTTCAATTATGTTAAATTTATTCATTCATTATTTGCATTATAATAAATTATTTTTTTATTTTGCAGGACTCTGGGTACAGCTAGACATCCTTATAGTAGAGTTATTTTGCAGTTGAGTTATTTTGTTTTAACCTATCTATTTTTACTTTTTATTTTATTATTTGATATTTAGTGTAATAATATTTGTATCATGCAGTTTAACTTATCTAATTTTTTTTTTGCAGGACTTTTGATATTATGATATTGTTGTTTGTTTATCATGGTATTTTGGATATTATGATATTGTTCTTATCTATTTATTGTGATCACTGCACATTAAGAAACACTTCTTTTTCATATATTCTTGTACCTTTAATTCAACAGGTGATGAAAACTAATATATCATATTCAAATGTAGATCATATTGAGCATATACTCTGTTCTTAAGTTTTATCGACAAAATGTGGCCAAGAGGCTTTTCTTATTCTTTCTATTTAAGCTGACTTGATGCAGCTTACAATGGGTTCAAGAGTGTGAATGGGGAGAGGGGATCGACAAACTGTTCTATTGTGCAATATTTGAGTGACATTTAGGTTCAGAGATCAAATTCGTTACCCATGTGGCTCATTTTACCTGAAGTCCAGTCTTTTCTTTGCTATACGTTGTGTTATGTTCAGATCCAGGATAATTTAAATATCTCATACTCCTCTAACAATCTAGTTTCATTTTTTGTTGCAGAACCTTGATCAACCACAGTTTGAAGTCGATTTGCCAGACACTCTGTTGGCTGTTCGTCTACTAAAGCATCAGGTAGTTCTTAATCATTTAGAAAGTTTTTCCTCAATTATAATGTTGTTCTAACCACCTATTCAATTGTTACTAATGAATATCCAACCTATTTATTGGCTGCTGATGATGAAAAGGATCAGCTCACATTCAATAAAAAAAGGAAGGCAGTTTCCCGTGGTCCCCTTGCAAGACTTCAGTGGTTCAGGATCATACTAGATGAGGTTCAAACAATAAAAAATTACAGAACACTGGTGTCTAGATCTTGTTCTGGTCTTCGTGCTAAAAGAAGATGGTGCTTATCAGGGACACCGATACAGAATTCAATCGATGGCCTTTACAGCTACTTTTGCTTCTTGTAATTTATGGATGTTATTATCATGACATATTGATATTGTAAGTTTATGTTGTATTATATTCTTAATGTTTGTTTGAGAAATATTATATTTTTGTTGTCAAATGTGAATGTATTGTGTTTTAGTATGTGAATATTGTATTGTGTTTTTAGTCTGTGAAAAAAACTATGTCAATATTTGTAATATTAGTATCAGTTGAGGATAAAATATAATTTGTTTGTTTATATTTTTTTTTAAATTCCCGACGGAATACCGACAGAATAATAATTTCCGTCGGTAATGTATCGATAAAATTTATTAGCAATATTTCGACAATACCGACGGAAATAGCGCTTCCGTCGGCAATTTCCGACGGAAACAGATTATCCGTCGGGAATGTATCAACACAATTTATCAGCAATATTTCGAAATTTCCGACGGAATATTTGTATCCGTCGGAAATTACCGACGGAAACAGTTTTTCCGTCGGAAATTCCCGACGGAAACTGTTTTTCCGTCGGAAATTTCCGACGGAAAAACTCTTTCCGTCGGAAATTCCCGACGGAAATACTGTTTCCGTCGGGCATTCCGACGGAAATACTGTTTCCGTCGGGCATTCCCGACGGAAACTGTTTTTCCGTCGGAAATTTCCGACGGAAAAACAGTTTCCGTCGGAAATTTCCGACGAAAAAACAGTTTCCGTCGGTAATTTCCAACGGAAAAACTGTTTCCGTCGGTAATTTCCGACGGAAAAACTGTTTCCGTCGGTAAATTTGTTCATCCCCACATTCTTTTTTTCCGACGGGATTGTATTTCCGCCGGATTTCCGTCGGTACATTTTTTTCCCGACGGACCCATATTTCCGTCGGAAATATTGTCCCCGACGAATAATTTTCCGTCAATATTTTTTCCGTCGGAATTCCGTCGGGAATGGTTTGTACCGACGGAATTCCGTCGGTAAATTCCGTCGGTAATCCTGAATTTTTTTGTAGTGTCTGCCCCTTGTTAGAGAGGAAAATGGTTAGTGCAATTGACTTTGGGTCTGGTTGATTAAAATTGAAGTGAACATAGGAGGATTTGTTGGATTTTTTTAATTATTTTAGTAAATTATTAATTTTTTTTATAATTTTAGGTTTTTAAAGTATTTTAGGTATTTTTTGTAATTTTAGATTTTTAATTCGTTAGAGATTTTAAGATTGTCAATTTTTTTCCTTAGTATTGCTTTCCTTTCTTTGTTTCTTAGGGAGTACTTGTATATATTCGACAATGAGAATGGTAATAAATTTTGATTGAGGGGTTTATTGGTTTAGTGATAACCCAGTAGAAATTGAGTTATAAAATCAAGGGTATCATATCCATATTTTGATTCCGTTTCTCATATACCAAGCATCATAATGGGAATGAAATAGATTTCATTTTCATTCCCGCTTTTTAAACCCGCTTACCAAGCGCCCTCTTAGAGTTTGAAGTGTATATAAATAATTATTTAGGTTGATGTAAGAGAAGTTTTTTTAAATTAATAATATTTTCAACAGTGTCGTTTATTTTTCTATTTTTAGGTATTCCTCTAAGAATCAAAAAATTATGGAAGATTGCTTGTTAAATATTAGAAATTTAAGGGTTAAAATGGGGAAAAATCCAAAATGTAGGGACCTAGTTGGAAATAATTACCAAAATTGGAGGGCTTATTTGCAAAACGCCATAAACCTTATAAAGCCCTAAAACTTCCTCCCCCAAGCCAGTTTTCCTCGAGCGCCTCAGCCCCGACGCGCAGCGAGTCGGTTCCCCGTCGCCGCCGCCGCAAGCCCTAGCCTCTCCTTCTCCTTCTTCTTCTCCAGTGTGCACGAGCACAGCGCCGCCGCCCTCACGCGAGTCGTCCACTTGCCGCCGCCCTCGCGCGAAGCCCTAGCCGACGCAACCCAACCCTCCTCTATAGTTCTTCTTCACACGGTCTCTTCTCCTTCCTCATCCTCTCATCCTTTCGCGATTGTGAAGCCGCCGACCCCCCCCCCCCCCCCCCCCCCCCCCCCTTCTCTCTCGCGACAGCCAAGCCAACCACAAGCCCTAGCGAAGTTCCCCTCTTCGCACGCAAAGAATGGCCGCAAGCCCCTACTAGCCGAGCTGACGCCACTACCCTCGGTCCTAGTAAGCCCACGACCAGCCGACGATCTTCCTCCTCCTGTGCAAAGTCGCCGATATTGGAGAGGTATAAAGGTATCAATTTATTCAGAATATAAGTCGATTAATCAACATGTAGTTCTGAGATTATGGCTGGATTTTCTGTGTTGGAGTTTTACTCACAATTAGGTTTGACTTTTTGCCAGGTAAGGGGTTCTCTGGTAGGATTAATTCTGTTCTAATAGGTTTAATTCTTGTAGGTTTAGTTATGATCGTGAAGTCCAATTGGCAGTGTGTTTGATTGTTCTTGTTGTGTTCTTCACAGAACTAGGAATTTATCTGTTCTTTGGCAGTGCCCTGTGTTGAAGCTTCCGTGAATTTTTCATGGATTGGCAATTGCATTATCCCATTAATCATATGTTGCCGTGAGTGGGAGTTGGATAGCTTGTTGTACCATATGAATCATTATAATATTGGGGCCTTTGATCTTGATTCTCTTATTTCCGTGTGCTACTGGATCAAGTAGGGATTGACTTGTGGTGTTAGTTTAACCTAGATCAAATTGGATGTAATCTAGATTCAAATTTATTTTGGATCTTAGAGCATTTAATTGTTTGGGTTATTGATCTTGGAAATGAATCTAATGGTGATAAATTAGGTTGAGAAGGAAATTATTATTATTTGGGGATTTATTTAAATATATGTTGTGATTAGGATGTACCCTAATCATGTTTAGTATTTTATTTGGTTAATTTATTTAATGGTATAAATAGCTAAATTTAGTCCTTGACACAGGACCTTGAGTTGGACTCGCATTGTTGATCGTGAAGAGGTTATTTCGGGTATATTCTACAAAAAATAAGGCGGGTATTTTTACTTTGTACTTGTCTAGTTCCTTTTACCTTAAAGCATAATTGCTTTATGTCTAATAGGTTGCTTGACCTTATTCCCTGTTGTTTTGTTATTTTAACATCGCCATTGATACTTTCTTCGTTGATCTTCGAGTATTCAAAATTCGTATCCGTACAGTCTCCTGTTGTTTTCTGTTCTGTAAAGTGTCGCTTGTACGCGAGTACTTAGAAGTCCATTAAACACGTACAATTAGGTTTATTTGGCATTAAAAATATCATACCTAGTAGTGTAGATGCATAATCGTTGGTTTTCGATTCCTGGTTGGTTGTATCGATGCATCGTTGATACTTGTTGAATATTATTGCATCGTTGTTTCTCCGGTTGTTCGTGCATCTTGTAGCATGCACCATATCTGCACGTTGCATACTAACGACTGTTGGACTTCCATATGGTTAAGCCGTCGTTAGTCATTTAGTTGCTTAGTTCACTCAACCACTTGTTGTCGTGGTAGTTGCTAGAGTGCGAGCAACTGTCCTGTTAGTCACACATGTTGCAGTTGTAGAAGCAGTGACACCCTCACCGTTGTTTTTCGAGGGATACTAGAGCTATTGATAGCTCCCCATATATATCGGGGTTTGGAGTGTTGGTTCCCCAGCATCCTGTCCACTCAACCACACCTTTCTGTGGTATTCATTGGAGTACGTACAGTTGTCACAGCCCTACCCACTTGGTCACACAGATGGGATGTGTTGGCGGCTTGACTGGCGTCAGGGGTGACACATGTCATTGCATCATATGCATATATTGCATTTATGTATTTTCTTGTGCTTGTTGCATTAATATGAGCTATGGTTGTTACATTTGGTTGACATGCATGTATATGTTGATTTTATTGTTGTCGAGTTGTTTTATACCTGCTTAGTTGTTATTCGATTTTATAACATGTTGTTTTATATATGTTATGCATGTTTAGGTATTCTTATATTCCTTATGAACTGTACCCTGTTGATTCTCTACTTAGTTTTTTATTATGTCATGCTATTGTCGCCTCATATACTCGCTGAGTCCTCCCGGACTCACCACCCCTGCTTTCTCTTTTTGTTTCAGATAGCAGGTAGTTGCATTTCTTGGAGCCAGGAGAGGATCCAGTTGCCAGTCCTCGGAGTTGAGTTGTTTTCGTATTTGGTTTAATTGCTTTATTTTCGACACTTGGTGAGTTTCGCATTTTATTTGTTTTATCATGTATCGGACTGGTTTTGTCATTATTATAAAGACATTTTGAGTTCTCTTTGAATTATGGTTTCTTTTACGTTTAAGGTGGTTGAGCCATCCGTTATCTTATTTAATAACTGCATGGTTGTGTTTACTTTCTATATATTGTGATGCTAGCCGCTTGTGGCTAAGCTATATGAGTGAGAGTGTATGTATTATTTGTCCCAACTTGTCCGTCGTACAGGGGAGATGCTGCCCGATTTTCGAGTAAGTATATGCCTCTGGGGTCGTGACATTGCTTTTGGTATTCATACGTGAATCAACGGATTCAATAGCTCGAAAAATAATCTATTACAAGAAAAAAACTGAGAGACAACACATTTATGCGTTATCTATGTAGCTGAAAAAGCGTTGTTAAAAACAATATTATTAAAAGTCCGCTCAAAGACAATGCTTAAAAAATATTATCTTTTTTTACAAAAATAATACTTTTAGAACGCTTAAAAATGATTGTCCTTTTTTACAAATACAACGCTTTTGCAAGGTTTTAAAAGCATTATCGTTTTTTTGCAAAAACAACCCTTTTGGAAGACATAAAAAATGTACTTTTGGAGCACATAAAAAACATTATTTTTCCTATTTATACAAAAATTGTAAATTATATTTATACCAGGAATTACTTATTAATTAAACTTTTATAAATAATACTAATTAAAATACTACGGAAGTACATCAATTTTCTTACTATTAAATCAAAAATGTATTATATAATTCAAATAGAAAAATATATAGACATAATTCTCAAACTTTATATCTTAATAAGTCTATATAAAAACAAAAACCCTACATACTAGACATAAATATTAATTCCAATATATCTTACTATTTGGATTGAATATTTCTAGTAATATTACATTTTCTCGAAAATATATGAGTATACTTCTTGGCAAAAATAAAAATCCAACTTTTAATTTCTTTCCACATTCATCTGTGAGGAATAAAAGTAGATGTTTGAACAAAAACCCAACTCTAGCTAGAAAATAAAAATTGACAAAGAAATAAGAAGAGACCTTCGGAAGATGTGAAAAATTTTGAAGATTACTTCTACCAAAGTAGGAATCACATTTAATTTAGCTAAAATGACAGTTTTTGTTATAGTATTAAATTCAGAAGATGCCAACCAATATTAAAATGACCGTCTTTGCTATAGCATTAAATGCACCAAAATTTACCTACGATTGAAAGAAATAAACCAACCCAAAAAAAAAAACAACAGATATAGGTGGAGCTGAATTAAAAGTCCATTTTTCTTGTGCTCATGCATTGCAGATGAATTCAGCATGCATAATAGGCAAAACTGAAATGTACACAACCATTCAAAAGAAATTCAGAATTGCAATAAGAATCAAAGGATTAATATTGTGATATTGAAAAGACAATAAGTCAATAACGAAGTACCTGACCCTACATTGAAGAAGATACTTCAAGCAAATCAATTGTCAATTTCATCACTGAACTCAACTTGATAGCTGGAATTGCTCTAACCACAACTGCTAACCCCAATGCAAATCCTTGCCTTGCATACTGTAAGAATTCAAACAAAAAGAACAAAATGAAGCAACAGATCTCCTAAAACAGATGTATCATACACAATAATCTTCACTGTGAACTAGAGTATCAGCTAGCTTTTGTTTGCTAAACCCTGATGACCATATAGGTTATATGGTTTAAGGAACACATAGGGTGTAAACGTGTGATAAAACGTGAACATAGCAAATACCACTATTTATCAACAGTAAATTATAAATTGTTTTCTTTTTCTTCTCTCAAAATTACATGTAGTAATACTTTCTTCAGAAATTAATAGAAATGCCACTAAAAGAAAAGAATGCCTGCAAAAGCACCAAATGATAGGAACAGGGAAAAGTTTCTTAAATATAGAGTTAAATGCAATATCAGAGAGGACAATTATTTGAAGTGAGTAATGAAGGCCAATTATTAAAAAAAAATAGCATAGATAATGTCAGCAAATGAACCTTAAACATCTAAGATTCATTCTGATGTTTAATTCAGTCAAGTAATTCTGCACATTAGAATATAGGATAAGAAAATGTGTTGAGAATATAGGATAAGAAAATATTTAATTCATAATAAGAAACCAAACCACACCCAGAAAATCACAAAGATGAAATGTGCAGCCTGCACTTGAAAAATCTGTCATTATATAGAAGATTCAACATTTTAATTAGTCATTCATTTTTTCAAAATAAAAATAATTTCTTCAAGCCCCTGGACGTTCTTAAGGGTATGAAAAATTCATAACTAATCCTTTTTATATAAGATATACAAAGACTAGTTTGATCAACACTAAGCCTAGTTTGACTTAACTCATTTACATCTACTCATAATATCCCTAAACATTTATATTTTTACCATTACAATTATAAAATCAAGTGTTGGGAGGGAGTTAAAATGAAGTGGTTTTCAAAACTATAAAGGAGAAATACAATTTTCTGAACTTGAAGGTCTATAGTGAAATTATATATACTTAAACATACAAATCCTTAGGGAGTGTTTTGAAAAAGACTATTAAACTTTAGGGTACTTTTGGAAATTATAAAAAAAATAAAATACGATCAGCTAAAATAATATGATTACCTGCTTCTATCCTGCTACGAATGCTCTCGTAACTTTCAACGATCCCTTCCTTCCGGTTGTCGTCGGGGGGGCTCGCCTCTGATAAAGCTATAGTTTAATAATGATAAATTAAATAATAATATTTAGTTGAAAAAAAGTTAATTTAAACTTTTAATTAGTTTAATTTGATTTAATTATTCACATTGTCTTTTTCTTTTTTTTTAAAAAAAAATCTAAATTTAAAGATATTCCAATTATTAGATTATAATCTTTACACAAATGACTTAATAGGTTTAGTAAATATATAGAGGAAAACAAATGATGTACCATAAATTAAATCAATTTATGTTTGGAATAAGCCCTTCAAATTAACATATGAAAATTTGATTTTATAGGGGTTTGATTTTAAAGGGGTACGCCTATAGGGGTGCGCCAAGCATGTGCCGCAGCGCAACACACATGCGACATCTAAGAACTGAGCACAGTACAACACACATGCGACATCTAAGAACATAGTAGCAAACAACTATAATAACCCTCACCCACTTAAAATTAATTTAATATCATAGTGGGCTAATAGCTCACTTATCGGATATTAAACTGATAAGAATAAATGCTATATTGGATCATAGCCAAAAGGTCGAGAAAGGTATGAATTGCTACATGAACTTTGTCTTATTTTATACAGCTTTTTACCAAAGGGCGCACGTGAGAATTAATATTTACCAAAAAACGTACCTGAGTTTCATTTTTACCAAAGGGCGCATCCATTATAGTGATCTTCCTCTTATACCCCTCCCGTCAAGATTTGCCTTTCTCTTTCTCTTTCTCAGTTAGAATTTCGAGACATCTAAATATGTTTTTCAGACTTTTCAATTTAAAATAATATATTATGTGAATCGGCTAAAAAACGTAAGGTAAAAAAAAAATTCAGTTAAAAGAAACATCTCTTTCAACATAATTTCAAAAATATAAAGAGATATTTTTTTATATTGGATTAATATAAATTAATATATTAAATAATGTATTAATAAATATATTAATATATAAAAAACCCTATCAAACCCCGTGATTTCAGATTCAAACCAACGCAGGGCCTGAAATCATTTGACTTCAGGCCCTGCTTAGTTTGACTTCAGGCCCAACGTGCACTCAAAATTTTTTTTATTTTAAAAATATTTTTTATAATATTTAATCATGATTTATTAAATTAATTATTTATAGGGTAATCTTTTATATAATTCTACAAGTTGTGACAAAATCCTCTCATTTTATTGAAATATTCAGGTATGATCAAAACATGCTTACATTTGTTTAAACTTGAAATAAGAAGGTTCCATCTGGATACTACCTAAATACACAATGCATAGCAAAATTGAGTTCCTTGTAGACCATCAACTCATATTTTCAGAATTTGTTGCAATAAGACTTTTGTAGGTCCATCAGTGGGTACGACACAAGTGACACGACACAAGAAAATCATTTTTAGTGGTTAGGACTAAGTTTTGACATTATAATTACCTTCTCCTAGCTCAACTCAACCTAGTGGTATCAAGTATTAAAAAATTCAAATATCATAAGTCCATTAATGGGGTTTAGCGAAAACTCACTAATTGACCTAGAAAAGTCTGATTGCAACAATTTCATATATTATGATTTTATGGTATTGCAAAGACTCGAATTGCGCTATCCAATGTGTATTTAGGGGCATTTGAGATATTCTTGGAATGTGGCACCTCAACATTGTGCACAATATAGAATAACTCTCGGTGCATTTCCTGTGTGTGATTCTACCCAGGAAGTTGAATAATTTTAGCACTCCCTGGATATTTTAAGGAAGAGGGAAAAAAGTTGAAAAGAAATGAGTTTGGTGTGCTCCTAAATTTCATCCCCTGAAAAAATCAATTGGATTTCATTTCAGGTCCAAAGAAGACCTGAAATAAATTGATTTCAGACCCTCTTTGGGCCTGAAATTTTTCATTTCAGGCCCTCTTTGGGTCTGAAATTTTTTATTTCAGGCCCAAAGAGGACCTGACATTTTATGGATATTTAGCTGTTTTCTTATGAGTTTTGGTTTTCTAGAAAAATATAACAACAAGGTTATACTTTTTAGTTGTTTTCTTAAGAACAATTGCTTCCTGTAATTTGCTTTCATACAGATAGTTGGGGATGTACATTGGTTATGTTATTGAATTGCAATAGTTTTCCATATTAAACATCAGTTTCTAGCAAATACTTTCAGGCCAAAGAGGGTCTGAAATAAAAAATTTCAGACCCTCTTTGGGCCTAAAATAAAAATATTTCAGGCCCAAAGAGGGTCTGAAAGAGGTGTTATCTGATTGCAATAGGACCTACAAAAGTTCTATTGTAACAAATTCTGAAAATATTAGTTGATGGTCTACAAGGAACCAAATTTTGCTATGCATTGTGTATTTACGTAGTATCCAGATAGAACCATCTTATTTTAAGTTTAAACAAATGTAAAAATGTTTTGATCATACCTGAATATTTTAATAAAATGAGAAGATTTTGTCACAACTTGTAGAATTATATAAAAGATTATCCTATAAATAATTAATTTAATAAATCATGATTAAATATTATAAAAAATATTTTTAAAATGAAAAAAATTTGAGTGCACGTTGGGCCTGCATCGGTTTGAATCTGAAATCACGTGTTTTGATAGATTTTTTATATATTAATATATTTATTAATATATTAATTTATATTAATTAAATATAAAAAAATATCTCTTTATATTTTTGAAATCATGTTGGAAGAGATATTTCTTTTAACTGATTTTTTTTTTTGGTTTACCTTACGTTTTTAGCCGATTCCCATAATATATTATTTTACATTGAAAAGTCTGAAAAAGCAGGTTCAGATGTCTCAGAATTCTAACTGAGAAAGAGAAAGAGAAAGGCAAATCTTGGTGGGAGGGGTATAAGAAGAAGATCACTATAATGGATGTACCCTTTGGTAAAAATGAAACCCAGGTACGCCTTTTGGTAAATACTAATTCTCACGTGCGCCCTTTGGTAAAAAGTCGTATTTTACAATTGTTCTTTGTCCAATTTGGTTTATAACTTCCAATATGAGATTATTAAAAATAAAATTCTATTTAATTCAATGCATGGGAAATGAGAGTTAATCAATCGGATCAGTAGGAGCGACATAAATAACAAGTTATGTTTATAAGATTTAAAGACTCATATTTCATTGAAATTGAATTAAATATAAAGGATAACATAAAACTTTTTACTATATAAGTTATTTCCTAATATAACTTGAAATTATCCCAGTTAGTTTCCTTTGTCCACGTGGCTTAAGGAAAAATTTAAACAAAGAATTTAAAATAGATCGTGATACTTGGTTGTATCCTTTCTATATATTGGTTTGGCATGACTGATAGATCATGTTATCTGTTATATCTTGTACATATTGTATTGTTTGCATGAATGATGATCTGGTTTGAGATATATATATTAGTGTAATGCATCATCCTTGCATTGTTGCATTGCTGTCCACCCTTGGCTCCCTTGTAGTTGAGATAGGTCGTCAGTTATATTCCTGCCCACTCGGCCACTCAGGATAGTGGTAGCTTGAGTGTAAACAATTGTACTGTTGTTCCACGCTCGGCCACTCAAGTATAGAGGTAGCTAGAGTTGTGTACAAACAGTTGACGCCCCAAAGGTGTTAGGGGTCCCCACAGGTGTTAGGGGTATTGAGTCACAGGTGCTAGGCTTTCTGCATCCTGTCCACCTGACTGTCCAGTATAGTGGTAGCTAGTGTGCATGCAGTTGTTACTGCCCTTCCCACTTGGTTGTACAGATGTGATGTATTGGGAGCTTGACTGGTGACAAGGAGTGACATGTGATATTGCATCATGTGCAATGATGCATCGTTGTATTTGATTGTGCTTGCTGCATTTGATTGAATTATGGTTACTGTATACGGTTGACTTGCACATGCAGGTTTATGCATCATGTTTGGTTATGCATTTGTTGTTGCTCATATGATTTTGAGTTGATGCTTTACAGACCCTTATATCATATGTGTTAGATCGGATTTTAGTATGTGTATTTATTTTGTTAGTTATGGTTATGTTCATATTCTGATACTGTCACGCCCCGAGACCATTGGAGCCGCTGATCCAATATAAAATCGGACAACATCTCCCCTGTCCGGCGGACAATTTACACACAACATACAACACACACAGTTTATAATTTGGCCTCAGGCCTCAACACAGATATATATAATATGGAAATAATGACAACGCAATATAAAATATTGATGCAGTCTGGCCCTGATTGTTGTTTTGGTGTTGACACCGATTTTAGTTTAGGTGGATGATGATTGATTATGATTAAGTCCTGATCGGGGATCAGACATGGTATGGAAAATCCTAGTCTGGAGGGCTAGGTGTTGGGAAATCCTAACCTGGAGGGTTAGGTGTTGAAAATCCTAGCTTGGAGAGCTAGGTGTATGAAAAGTCCTAATTCGGAAGAGGTGGGTGAAAAATCCTAGCTTGGAGGGCTAGGTGAAAAGTCCTAGCTTGGAGGGCTAGGTGAAAAGTCCTAACTTGGAGGGTTAGGTGCAAATTCCCATCTTGGAGAATTAGGTGAAAAAGTCCTGGCTTGGAGGGTCAGGTGCCTAGCTTGGAGGGCTAGGTTGGATGAAGTTCTAACTCGGAAGGGTTGGGTGAAAAGTCCTAGCTTGGAGGGCTAGGTGAAAAGTCTTAACTTGGAGGGTTAGGTGCAAATTCCCAACTTGGAGAGTTAGATGGAAAAATCCTTAGTTTGGAGGGCTAAGGTGGATGAATCCCTAACTTGGAGGGCTAGGTTTGAGTCCCTGGATCGGTCTAGTGACCGATCAGGGATATTGGCACGCTGCTTCTTCGTGGATCGGTCTGGTGACCGATCCAGCGAGGACTGATCGGTCTGGTGACTGATCAGGGAGCGCACAGTGAGGTTGGGAACCTACTGTGTGGCTCCTGATCGGTCTGGTGACCGATCAGGAAGCAGGCAACTTCCTCGTTGCCTTGCTCCTGATCGGTCTGGTGAACGATCAGGGAGCGGACAGTGAGTGAGTTCTCCTCCGGATCAGACCCTGGATCGGTCCGGTGACCGATCAGGGACTTAGGATCTGATTAAAGAATCACTGTTCATTTGTTCTGATCGGTCTGAGTGACCGATCAGGCTCCACTCTGATCGGTCTGGTGACCGATCAGGCTTCACTCTGATCGGTCCGGTGACCGATCAGGCGTGTATAGCCGCGAGAGCTGGGAATCCCAGCGAAGCAGTGGATCGGTCTGGTGACCGACCCACAAGCCCTGGATCGGTCCAATGACCGATCACTTTAATTCAAATTGCACTGTCAGACGCGATCAGAACGTCTGATCATATCCGATTCTCTGCGCTTCACTTCTGAATCTTGATTTACTGTGTGATATACTACTCTAGCAGTCTGATTAAGCTGCAAGTGACAGGGGAGGATTCAAACACTCAAGGAGAAGTCAATGGAGGCTTTCCTTGGAGCAGGTTTGTCCGTTTTTCCATCTCAGGTTGCAACGGCCGAGCTGCAGACTGGAGCTTGGCTGAGGGAAGCTCAGGGAGTCCAGGGATAGCTCAGTGGTAGCTGGCGTTGGCAGATGAGCAGCTGGGAGCTGCAGGGATGGTATCATCTAATGCTTGGTGGAGAAACAAAAAGGAGAAGAAGACTTCGGCTGAAGCAGAGAAGTGTTCAACAGTTTTCTGTGTTGAGCTTGCTGAAGTTCTTGCTGCGCTTTGTGTTTCTCCACAACTAGCTTGCTGTGTTTCTGAAGTCTTCATCACTTTGAGCAAGCAACTGCAATCGAGAAGCAACCAACTCTTACGTAAGTGCTGGGAGGAAAGAACAAGGAGCTTGGAGTCCAACAGTGAGAAGACACGAAGGAGGGAGTCCTTGCGTGAGATCGTCGCTGGGTGGAGCTCGGGATAAGCTCGCTGTGCTCTTGTCTTTGCTAGGTGCTGAGTAAGAGTATTCTCTGTGTTTCATTAAGCTTAAATCTATATTCCTGTTTGAAACGCTGTGGAGAGGTTTCTCCACTGAGAAGGAGGTTGCGTTATATCCGGTGAACACCGGGGCTTGATCTGCCGACGATCAAGGGTTCGCCCACCTTAAGGGCACGCCAAGGAGTAGGGGCAAGTTATCCCCGAACCTTGTAAACCCTCTTGTTAGCGATCTTGGTAGCTGTCGTTGTTTGCTTTCATTTCTGTTTTTAGTTTACTGCACTGCTTCGTTTTCCTTTGCTTCTTCCGCTGTGCTACTGATAAGTTAAGTGCAGAAACTTCGTAAGTGTTTAAAGGTAAAAGAGATTGGCTATATTCACCCCCCCCTCTCTAGCCATCCGGTTCCCAACATAAAACACCGTAACAACTCACCTGAGCTGCCTCTAGGGCAGGCGCGCAGCAAAACCACATCACAAAAGTCCAACAAAGGACTCAAAATACAATACCGCACGAATAAATCCAATACAAGCCCATGGTAACAAAACGAAATACGAAACATAGACAATTCTATCAAAAGAAAACAAAAGCAGCGGAAGCTCCCATCCAAATGGAGTCATGGGACCCGGGACCGACAATTGGGCTCCTCCGGCAAGCTATCAACCTGAAAACAAAAAATATTACGACGGGTGGTGAGTCCAAGTGGACTCGCGGGTATATAGATAGATATGCATGGCTCAACAGAAATAGTTGAAATAGCTATAAAGAAACAACAGGATACAGTCTCAACAGGAATATCAGAATATGCATAATTGAAAATAACAACTGACTGTACATACCAGAAATCAGTCTATCCATACAATAAAAGACTCGTACCGACACGAGCAAGTGCAGGGTCATCAAACCACACATTAGTATATCCTGTATATGCATGTCAAACAAGTGCAGCAAATAAATGCAGCAATCACAATCAAAATGCACAATGCATCATATGCACATGATACAATGTCATAGTCACACCCTAACACCAGTCAAGCCACCGAGACAGGCGATACTATGTCCGCCGAGTGGGTAGAGCTGTGACACTGTACACACCCTGCTATCACTGCTCCTGAGTGACCGAGTGGACAGGATGCTGGCGGGGAACCGCCCCCCTACCCCATGTATATATGAGGGAGCGTCGCTCTCATCTCCTCTGGTCTATGGGAAGAGAAGGGATCTCCGCCTGCTACCATGCTCCGAAACCACTACCCCTAAGCGGTCGAGCGGAGCAGTACAGAGCAAATGCACACACCCCTAACCCATGAGTGGCCGTGTGTGCATATCATGTACCGGAAGACGATAGGCTCAACCACAAGGGAGTCGCTTATCGCCGGTATGCAACAGTGCAGGTATGGTGCATGACTCAAACACATGCAACCCCTACCAGGTCATCATACATAACTCAATATAACATGCACAGGTCGATCACAGGTATAATAACCTAACCATCATGCATCTAAGTGCACATGCAAGTAATAACAGAATCAACCAATGCAGATATCAGGTGACATGCCACAATAACCCAATCAGTCCATATCTAGACACACGTGCAAGTATGACTGGAATCAACCAATGCAACTATCAGGTGACATGCCACAATAACCCAATCAGTCCATATCTTGACACACGTGCAAGTATGACTGGAATCAACCAATGCAAATATCATGTGACATACCACAATAACCCAATCAGTCCATATCTAGACACACGTGCAAGTATGACTGGAATCAACCAATGCAACCATACAATGGTATGCTAATCCCTATCCACATACTCATGCTCATACCAATGCTATACAGAATCAGATAACAAATAAACGAGACTGTATAGAAGAAAATTTAGATCATATCCAAGGTCAAGCATAAGTATCAAGCAGGATAACAAAACGGTAGCAGATAAAGGTCAATATCAGCTTACTGCATCAATAACAAATAGTCATGCATAAAGATAAAGTGGATCTAAAGAAGACAAGCAAGAAGTACCCGCCTCCAAAGAGTAGAAGTCCGTATCAATGCCAAAAGAACCACCCGCCAATAATCCAATATCAAGCTCCTGTATCAATAATGTATTTAATTAGCTATTACAAAAATGATAGCTAGCTAATAAATCCCTGACCCGTATCAGGGTTAACCTACTCAACCTTTTTCATTTAATTATATCTAAAAATGATTGACCCTTAATTATCCCAAGCTACCACGATTAGGTTTAGGTTAGGTTTAGCCCAATCCTAACCCAAGAAATCATCTAATGCTAAAGGTAGCTCTCAATCAAAAGTCCCACCGAGAAGATATATGTTTTTATCCAATCTTACAACCTTAGTTCATCCCAACAAAATTACACAGCAAGCTCTAACCCATACACGACACTTAAACTCCAAACAATATCCTCCACACAACCTCACATCATGCACCATATCTAACTCACAATGTGGAACACCCACCAAGCACAAGATTAATCCAATGAATCTGTACAAAATAAGATTAGATACAACTGACTTGAATCCATTTAAAATAACACTAGTCAAATACATTAATCAAATTACCTTCCAAGGCACAAAACTCCCCCAAGACCAATCCAAAACTTACCATCTAATCGGCAACAACACACATCAAGTTATCTAATCCAATTACCTAAACAATGGCTCACAAAAACCTCTAAAGATCACAGGAAACCAAAACTGAAACCCAAAAGAACACCAAAACTGAATTCGCCAACCCAACAGATAATCTCAGCACCAAAACTATAACTAAATCGGGTTTCATAATAGAATTCCTATAGCAATTCCAAACCAACCTCAAAATAGATCTCAGATCCCAAAACCCAATCAAACCATCTGTTCAATTTCTAATCAAATCTTAAATAAAATCCAAAGTATTTTAAACCAATGTGAGATCTAAAGGACATCTATAATATACCAAATCAATATATATAAATCCAAAAATTTCAACAACCAAGAACAGGACAGTAACACAAGCCAATTCCTACTTAAAATCTCCACTGATCTAAGCAAAACTAATACATCCCAAATCAAAACTTGCTCAATCTGAATCGAAGGAAACCTCAATCATAATGTAGTCTCAAATAGAATTAAATCATAGGTAGTAGTCCACACTCCAAGCAGGTAATCCTTACCTGGACTGGATGCGTCGACTCTGCTCATCTTGAATCTGGCGAGTCCACAAGCTCACGCGAGTTTCCCCTTCCTCAGCTGTTCCTCCTAAATCTCCAGAACGACGGCGAAATCCTCCACGTTTCCTTCAGGCCACTGATGATGAGAAAGCTCCGATCATGGCACAGGTGGAGGAGAAGAAAAGAGAAAGGGGATCTGGCTCCAGCATGCGTCGCGTGAGGAGAGGAGGAGGGAGAAGTCGGTGGCCTCTCGATCTCCCATTCACGAGGAAGGACTCAGTGACTTCGGGCGGAGGCGGAAAGGAAGAAGAACTGGGTTGGTTGCGACTAGGGCTCGCGGGCACGATGGGGTGGGGTGAGGTGAGACCGAAGCTTATAAGGGAGGTTACTCTTGCATTTCAATCCTCCCAATTTCTTCCATTCCACTTTAAGCCCCTGGTTTTGGGAGTTTATGCTCTTTAGTCCCCCGAACTCAAGTTTTAGGATAACCTAACCCTCTAAAACTCCTCCGGATTCAGTAAGCACTATTTCCTTTTTCCGAAAATTTCTCGGAGCAGAATAAAAGTGTCGAATTTAACAGATACTACCTGTGAGATTGTATATGCTTAATCTCCTTACCCATGTATTTATCCATACACTATCTATTTCTATTGCCCGCTGAGTTACCCAAACTCACTCTCATTTGATATGTTTTTGATTCCCCAGGTAGCATGCAGATCGTATGGAGTTGCTGGGAGTATCTCGACTGCCAGTCCCACTTCACATCGAGGGTATTTTGGATTTATTGATTTATTGTTGTATTAATTTGTTTGGTCTTGTATTTTACCCCTATGGCTATTTTTGTGTAGTTTTGGTGGTTGTTGTGTCAAACCGGGCCGACTAGCATGTGGTTTCCTTGTAGTGTTTATTTCGTTTCTGCTGTATTTTATTTTAACTTAGTCGTGTGGGTTGTTTAAACTGCATGGTTGTGGATCCTCACCTATGTGGGCTATTGTATAAACTGCGTGGTTGTATTTTTCTTTTATTTTCAACCATGTGTGTTGATGATATGTGCTATGTGGCTATTATATCAGGATTCATATGTTGTCCATACTGGGGAGGTGATATCTATTTTTCGAACAAACATCCACCTTGGGGTATGATAGGCAAAGAGCGACGGAGAGCGCCCATGCAAAAGAGGGAGCAACAGTTGTTTGTTTGGCCTTCTCACACTCTGCATTAGAATCGAGAGCTTTTGAGAAGGTTCTTGTCGTGAAATTCGGGATTCATCGGTGGTAACTAGTGTAGAAGGAGGATGAGTAAAATTAAAATAGTACATACCTAATTATTTAAAGTGCAAATGGTCGTCTAACAACACTGAAGCTTCTAAGTATTCCGGATTAATTTTGATATGGTCAACCGAGTTAAGTTAGGTTCTATTGTGTTTGATGTCGTGTCTAAATGTGTAGGAACTTAAGAGCACAAGAAGTCGTGCGAAAGACGCAGTAAGTGAGAAAGATAACACGGGAAGCGAGTCAATAGACTCGGTGCATCTGAGAGATAAGAAGCTGCGGAAGAATGCACCGATAGATGAGAAAAAGGTACATAACGTCTGAGGGATGAGAAGCTAAAGAGGAAGACTCCCAGAGGAGAAGGTTAGAGTTAGGTTCAAATAAGCTCAACTCCGGACAATCAAAGCATCACCTAAGTGTCGACCGACTGAATGGTAACTCTCCATACGCCTGGACCTTGAATACCAAACACCTGGATCTGATTTAGGCGCCCAAATTTCAGGCGCCTGGAACCCCTTCCAAGCACTCGGAATGGGCTAACATATCATCAGGAGCCGTTGTCGAAGAGATCAAGTTCGGAGCAATGTCAACACAGTCTAGGCGCTCGGACCACATTCCAGGTGCTCAGAATGGTCTAAAGTCATCCAATGACCATTGACAAATGGATCACACTCAACAAAGTTCAGGCTCCCATATAGGCTTCCAGGCGCCCGGAAGGTACTGCATCAGCAACAGTTAGTTTTTCTAAAAGGCTATAAATAGAGCCCCTTTGAGCTCAGAATGAAAAACATTCTATGTACTTTCAATTCTGTAAACACTCTTTTATTTCCAAGCTTTAACTGTTGTAAGAGGCTACTCCGCCTTCAACGAAAGAGTTTTGATAATGTGCTTTCCACTGCTTTAGATTAGCAACTGGCCAGGTTACAAACCAAATAAATCTTCTTGCCTCTTCTTCCTTTTATGTTATTGTTCTAATAATAGTGTGTCCTTATTAAAGTAGAAAACAAGAGAGTGACTTTGCATTTGCAGAGCTATTTACCACTCTAGCTAGCTTCATCATCATTCAATTGTTGTCAAAGCGAGGTCGTTTTAGAAGGACTAATCGCCTACTAAAGCAATCAGAGCATCTATCCGCCAAAGTTCGAGAGGGAGTTCATGCTTTGGAAGAGAAAAATGGAGGTATATTTAAAAACTGACTATGAAATTCTTTTAACAAACAAGTATAATTTTATAGTACCCAATGATCAACACTAAGAAGAAAACGAAGAACATCTTTGGAGCAAAAAGGAGCAGACTGACTTTGTGACCAATGGCAAAGCAGAGTTCCATTTGTTGAGCCTTTTATCACCACAAGAAGTCAACCGGATCGATTCCTAAAAATCATCCAAGGAACTCTGGGAAAAGTTCCTAGAGATTCATGAAGACACCTCTAAAGCAAAACTAGCCAAGAGAGTATAGGTCCTGTGCAGGTCGGCTAGAGAAGGGCGGGGGGGGGGGGGGGGGGGGGGGGGGGAATAGCCCTACAAATGTAAGACTAGATTTTTTACACTTTCTTTAGCAAAGGTAATAAGTTAGTTTAAATAATATAAACAAAGTACCAACGACATGAGTGAAAATAGTAAGAGATAAAAAAAGTTATTTAGTTGCAACCAGGACAGTTGCTAATCTAAGGCGTTGAAAAGCTTATTATAAAAAAGTCCTTTTGTTATAGACGGAGAAGCCTTTTACAAACTCTTGAAAGCTCAGAAATAGACTAGGGAATATAATACAAGTTAATTTTTTTCTTAGCTCTAGGGGGCTATTTATAGCCCAAAAATATATGCTACCATTGTGCCGACGTGGGCCTAAGGCGCCTCAGATCACAACTAAGACGCCTCAGTTAGATAAGATTTTATCCACGGTACCAACAATCACTCAACGATAAGTTATTATCCGAGGTGTCTCAGTTCCGACCCAAGGCATCTCAGTTACGATCTAAGATGCCTCAGGTATCATTTGAGGTGCCTTAGTTTAGCTTTTGCACAAAACACAATCTTTTCAATTGAGGCGCCTTCAGAGGAAACTGAGGTGCATATGTTGACCTTTTGGTCAAAGTCAACATTCGTGTTGACTTTTCTCGATCTTCATTCGCTTGGGTGATTTTTGGCCAACTAGAGTTAGGCTCAACCAAACCCGACTCCGACCTTCACCTATAATGGACTTCCTCTCTGGCTTCTCATCCCTCGGACGTTGTGCACGCCCTCCTCCGCAGCCTCTGCGTCCCTCGAATGCATCGAGCCCGTTGGCTCCCTTCCCCGTGTTATCCTTCTCGTATGCTGTGTCTTCCGTTCGGCTCCTTGTGGTCCTAAGCTCTAGCACACTTAGACACAAGGATAAAAACGTACAGAACCTAACTTGACTTCGTTAATCACATCAAAACTCATCCAGAGTACTTTCAATCTCCTTCTTAATGATATATATTTACCCAAGTTAAGTTAGGATAAACCAAACAAGAAAATAACATAGTTTATCTAAAATAGTAAGATAGATTATGCAATTAAGTACATGAAATTTGGCAATTAAATAAATTTCAAATAACCTTCCCTTAATTTAACCCTCAAAATTCTCCCTCTTTGATTACAAAAAAAATGGGATTAACAAAATAAATGAAGATATTTTATATTTTAGCAAGAATCTTAACAGTTTCTTAGGGAAAGAAATGTTTTATTTTTCAGAGTAAAAATTATGAATTTTTTTCAAATATATTAAATCTAATAGATAGTCAAAAAAAAATTATAAGAATTTAAGCTATGAGATTTTTAATATTTAAATTTCGTATTTCAAGAATCAATTCATAAAAATCTTCTTTTGGTCAAAAATTTCCAAAATTTTTTATCAAAAAATAAATATTGACTTTGTAAAAAAATTCATTCACATCAAAGTAAATTTTTAAGTAAGTTAAAAAAATTCATTATAGAACTTAGAAATTTTGAAAAATAATTTTTAAAATTAGATTTCGATTCAAAAAAAATCTTGATAATTTTTCTTAATGGTCAAAATATACCTTTCATTTCGAAAAATCTAATTTTTCAAAAATAGTTTTTAAAGTATTTATAAAATTAAAATTGTTATTTCTGACAAGAAATTCATAGAAATTTGTATAACAGTCGAAAAAAATTTAAAAATTTTCTATAGATAGATATGAATTATGTCTATCATAAAAATAAATCAAAAATGAATTAAATCCTGAAATAAATCTTCGAATAGATTTTTTATTATTCAAGAATTTCTAAAATAATTTATTTAATCTCTAACTACTAAGCATGCATTAAAAAATATTTAAGGGTTAAAATAGATTTGGGAACCAAAAATAAATATTTACCTACTAGATTAATAAAAAATTTAGATGAAATATAATTTTTAAATATTTTTGCAATTTGACTTTTATGATTCCACAAATACTAATTTAGTCTTCCAAAATATTTAACTTTTGAGCTAGAAACATTTGAGTATGCATGATTTTTCAACATTTCAATTTGTTCTTTTAGTTTATCAGTTTCATACTTTAATTGGTCATATAGTTCTAGTAGACATGCAGAGGCTAATTTCTTTTTCAGATTTATAATTTTTGACCTTAATTTACATAAATATTTAGCCATTGATTCTATACCTTAGCATAGTTGATCAGGAGGTAAGAGACATACCTCACTTATCATATCATGATTGAAGTGGGAGGTTTTCCCTTTATCGCTACTTTCTTTTGACGTACCTCCCCCTTCATCGATGTTTTCCTCTTGGTGACTTGCCATAAGTGCTAGTCTGGTGTATTCCTTGAGTTCATACTCTTCCGAAGATGAATTGTCCCATGTTGCCTTCAGGTTCTTGTGCTTGGACTTACGTAGCCTTTGTTTTTGTCTTTAACTTTGGACAGTTATCTTTTACGTGTCCTTCCTCGTCACAGTAGTAGTATCTGATCTTTCTCTTTCCCAGAGAGTGCTTCTTGGCTTGAATCTTGTTAAATTTATTAGTTTTAAAAAACTTTTTAAATTTTCTTACCATATGAGTCGTTTTCTCATCTGCTGAAGATTCTTCATTCGGTTCAATCTTCCTTGTGTTTAGGGCAACATTGTTTCTTCATTTTCTTCCTATACACAGAGATTTGTGAAGCTCGAATGTTGAAAATAAATTTTCTAGAGTACTTATCTCGAGATCTTTGGAGATGTAATAGGAGTCAACTATCGGCATCCATTCCAGTGTTCTTGAAAATGCGTTTAGGGTATATGATGGGGTTGAATACCCCAAGGCCGACACGTGGGCTGAAGAAGCTGGGTGGCAAGATATAACAAGTCGGAACGACTCTCTTTCCGGAGCGCTCGAGACCCTCTCGGGACGGGAGACCCAGAAATCGACTCGAGTAGTTATCACCCTGGAGCTAGCTTCAGAAAGACACGCCCCCGAGCTCATCTCGGGGGTAAGACCCCGAGAGCATCTCGGAGAGATGAATGGTCGGGACCCCCAAGCCCAAAGAACCTCGGGATCACCTCGGGGTGGTGGGGCCCAAGGAACACTCAAGCAGAGGTCCGTTTCTTGCGGATCGGCGAAGTCATCCTCATTCGTTGTGATGGAATAATTACTACCCATGATTAGCAGTCATAAAGGCCTTAATCATCGCAACGACCCAGATTGAAGAACCGCGACAACCGTTATCAGGGTGAGCCATCAACCGACAATCACGAAGACGTGGCGAGGATCATGGGTGCTCGTGGAGGGCCGCCATGGGTATAAAAGGTAGTCCAACCCCTTTGGTAAAAGGGTTATGCACTCTTTACTACTTACACATTTTTTCTTGCTTTCTATTCTTCTCCATCGAGGCATTGACTTGAGCGTCGGAGTGGGCTCCGCCGGACAACCTCTGGCGTGTTCCCCTAACGCTCGTGTTGATCTCGCAGGGTGCGGAGTTCTTCCCCTTCCGTCAGCATCCACGTAGGCTGAACCTCGGTGACTGACCATCGACGTCAACTCCTTCCGGAACAAGTTTGGCGTCGTCTGTGGGAAACCAGTAAAGCACCTAAAGGAGCACCGATGGCAGAGCCGACGGACGAACCCAAGACTCTGATGAAGGAGGACTTTGACCTCCGCGAAGTCTTGCAGGTCGATCTCGCTGATCCGCGGGAAGATGAAGGACCCAAGGAAGAATGAAGGGAGGTTGAGAGCGAGGAAGTGCAGATTCATCCTCAACATGGAGGGGGAGTTACGCTAATCGCCCTCGACCTTGCGCCAGAACTAAGAAGTCGTCTCATAGATTGTCCGCGGAGCCACAAAGACGTCTTCAACTGGGCCGCCGAAGAAATCAAAGGGGTTCCACCGGCGTTAGCCATGCACCATCTGCATGTTACGCCGAGATCCCGGCCTGTGAGGCAGAGACGGAGGCACTTCGCACCCGATCAAAATAAGGCTATTCGAGACGAAGTTCAGAAATTGTTAAAAGCCAGACACATCCGAGAAGTTCAGAGCTCGGCCTGGTTGGCTAATGTAGTCCTCGTCTTTAAGCAAGAGGTAAGTGGCGGGTCTGCATCGACTTTCGTGAGTTGAATAAAGTATGCCTTAAAGATTGCTATCCCCTGCCTCGGATAGACCTGCTAGTGGACTCCACAGTCGGTTGTGAGTTTATTTCAATATTGGATGCCTACTAAGGCTACCACCAAGTCCTGCTTGCTCCCGAGGACCAGGAGAAGGTCAGTTTTGTGACGGCCAATGTCACGTATTCCTACAACATCATGTTGGTGCCCCAGTTGGTTTTGATGTGATCAACCATATTAGGTTAGGTCCTGTTGGGTTTAATCCCTCTGCTAAGTGTGCAGGAGCTTAGGTACGGAGGAAGCCGAGCGTAAGACGTAGCGGACGAGAAGGATTGTGCGGGGAAGTGAGCCGACGGGCTCGGTACAATCCGAGGGACGCGGAAGCTGCGGAAGAGTACACCGGTGGAGCGAGAAGGACGTGCGCGGTGTCCGAGGGACGAGAAGCCGGGAGGAAGGACGCTCGAGGGGCGAAAGGCCGGAGTCGGGTTCGGGTGAGCCTAACTCCAGTTGGCCGGAAATCACCCAGAAGACGAAGAATCATTTTAATTCATTCTTGTAATTCTCTCTATAGTCTAGCGTGCTTTTATTGTAAGGCTTCTCCGCCACAAGGAGATTTTAATTGAGCGTCCACTGCCTTGGAAGCAACGTTCTTAGTTGCGACCAAGTTTTTTTTAAAGACGAGTGCCTTCCATTTCACATTTCGTTTCCGTCTATTCACCCCCCTCTAGCCGAACCAACCCGATCCAACAAGTGGTATCAGAGCCAAGGTCGCCACAGAAGGACTAATCGCTGACTGCAGAAATTTCAAGAAAAATGGTTGGAGCCGTAATCTACCCGCCAAAATTTGAGGGGGAGTTCGCGATGTGGAAGCGCCGAATGCAGGTGTTTTTTAAAACTGATATTGAATTGCTAATAATTATGAAAAATGGATTTTCAGTTCCTAAAAACAACAACGGCAAGGATAAAGAAATAATGTTGTGGACCAAGAAGGAGAAATCAGACTTTGAAGCAAATGGCAAAGCTGAATTTCATCTACTAGCCGTTTTTCCCGCGCAAGAAATTAACCGCATCAAGAATTACAACTCGGCAAAAGAGCTCTGGGAGAAATTCCTAGAATTGCATGAAGAGAAGAATAAGAAATCAGACATCGCCGCACTGAACACAAGGAAGATCCAACTCGACGATGAGTCCTCGTCAGAGGAGTCGGAAGGTCAAGAATACGCGGGACTTGCGCTGATGGCAAACCATCAAGAAGGGAGCACTGATAAAGGGGGAGAGACGTCAGAAGAAAGCGACGACGAAGGAGGAACCTCGCTTTTCGAAACCGACCCGGTAAGTGAGGTATGTCTACTTCCACCTGCTCGAATCTACTCGGTAATAAAATCCATGGTTAAGTCATTGAATAAATTGGAGATAGAAAACTCTGAGTTAAAAGAAAGATTTGGCATTGTATGATCATCTATTCTATCCGACCAATTAAAAATAGAAAATGAAAATTTGAAGAATCTAGTGGAGAAATTAGAAAATGATATTGCATGTTTAAGAATTAAAAAGAATTTTTATCCTGAAAATCTGAATTGGTATGTTAAAAATAATAAGGGCCAGATTAGAAAAATTCCTAGAAATTATATTCCTCCAAAGTTTTTGATTAACCCCGTAGATGAAAATTTATTTTGGATTCCAAAATTTATTTTAAACTGATAAGTTTTATTTGTGCAGAATTCTTTTACAAAAGTTATGTTAATAATTTTCAAATATTTTCGATCAAAATTTGAAATTAAAATTAAAAAAAAATAGATAAATAATTTATTTTTATTGATCTAATTTTTCATGATTCAGATATAGTGGAAAAACTCATTATAATTTTTTAAAAAAAAATATTCGAAGTATCTGTTATTTTCAGACTTGATAAACAAATTTAAAGCTGAAAATTTTTGTCTAAACTCATATCTTCATCTTCGACTTTGACAAAAATATTCAGATTTTTTTCATAAATGTTCGATTTTTTATGAATCGTTTATTGAAATTTATTTTTTATGAATCATAAAAAAATTGGAATTAACTTCTGAAAAAATATGTCATTTTAAATTTGAAAAATTGTGGTAATGCGATTCTTTTTACTTAGAATATTTGTTATCACACTTAAAATTTTTCTTCTTCCCTAATTATATTTTCCCTTCCCTATTTTTTTTTGTCCCATTTTTGCTGTGATCAAAGGGGGAGAGTAGTTCGAGGGAGGTTATGTACATGATTGTAAAATTTTTTATGCTTAATTCTGTTACAATACTATTATTGTTTGTTGTTTATCCCTAACTAAACTTGGGTTGATGCACATCAAAAAGGCGGAGATTGTTGGTGCCCCAGTTGGTTTTGATGTGATCAACCATGTTAGGTTAGGTCCTGTTGGGTTTAATCCCTCTGCTAAGTGTGCAGGAGCTTAGGTACGGAGGAAGCCGAGCGTAAGACGTAGCGGACGAGAAGGATTGTGCGGGGAAGTGAGTCGACGGGCTCGGTACAATCCGAGGGACGCGGAAGCTGCGGAAGAGTACACCGGTGGAGCGAGAAGGACGTGCGCGGTGTCCGAGGGACGAAAAGCCGGGAGGAAGGACGCTCGAGGGGCGAAAGGCCGGAGTCGGCTTCGGGTGAGCCTAACTCCTGTTGACCGGAAATCACCCAGAAGACGAAGAATCATTTTAATTCATTCTTGTAATTCTCTCTATAGTCTAGCGTGCTTTTATTGTAAGGCTTCTCCGCCACAAGGAGATTTTAATTGAGCGTCCACTGCCTTGGAAGCAACGTTCTTAGTTGCGACCAAGTTTTTTTTAAAGACGAGTGCCTTCCATTTCACATTTCGTTTCCGTCTATTCACCCCCCTCTAGCCGGACCAACCCGATCCAACACATCATGCCCTTCGGCTTACGCAACGCTAGTTCCATGTACCAGCGGATGATGGGCAAAGTCTTCAGGCACTAGATCGGGAGAAACATCGAGGTGTATGTAGACGATATCCTAGTCAAGACTGACAAGGGGGGTGACATGATAACCGACTTGGAAGAAACATTCGCCACCCTAAGGTCCAATAGGCTGAAATTGAACCCCGCTAAGTGTTTGTTCGGGGTGAAGAGCGGTCGGTTCCTGGGTTACATGGTGACAGAGAGGGGGATTGAGGCCAATTCGGAAAAAGTGAAAGCTATTCTGGATATGCGGCCCCCTCGCAACTTCAAGGAGGTACAATGGCTGAATGGAAGAATCACGGTGCTGTTCAGATTCATCTCCAAATCTACAGATAAGGCCCTGCCATTCTTCAAGATTCTGAGAAAGGCAGCCAAGTTTGAGTGGGACGAACATTGTGAGAAAGCCTTTGCAGAGTTGAAGGCTTATCTCGTCGATCTCCCCATCCTCTACAAACTGGTGGAAGGAGAGACCTTGTTTGTCTACCTGTCGGCTGCAGAGCAAGCGGTAGGCTCGGCGCTTGTTTGAGAACAAGACTGGGTGTAATACCCCGTATATTTCTTCGGACATCTTCTAAAACAAGCCGAAACACGGTACAACATGATGGAGAAACTGACTTATGCCCTAGTCTTAATGGCCCGGAGGTTAAAGTCGTACTTCTTAGCACATCCCATTGTGGTCCTCACCAACAGCCCGCTCGCACGAGTCCTCACTAATCCTGAAGCTTCAGGCCGGTTGATCAAGTGGAGGACGGAGTTAAGCGAATACAGTATCGAGTATCAGCCTCGCACCGTTATCAAGGCACAAGCTCTCTCAGACTTCATGCTGGAAATCGTCCTGGAGGCCGAGGCCGAAGGAATGTGGAAGATCTACGTGGATGGATCCTCCAACAGCCAGCATAGCGGGGTGGGAGTGTTAATGGTTTCCCCTAGGGGAGACACCTTACACTTGTCCATCCGGCTCCATTTCAAAGCTACCAATCATGAAGCTAAGTACGAGGCGATCCTGGCAAGCATGCAAGCAGCTAAGCACATGGGGACCAGTCGGGTTACTGTATATTCGGACTCTCAGCTGGTGGCACAACAGATAAAGGGCGATTTTGAAGTCAGGTGTGATCGCCTGTAGAAATATGTAGTCCTTTACGAACAGCTGAAGGCTTCCTTCGTGGAGGTTATCCTGTAAAAGATCTCCAGGACCGACAATGTTCAGGTCGATGAGCTAGCCAAACTGGCTAGCTCCATCTCTACCTGGCAGCTAAGTGAACCTAGTGCCACGGAGGGGACGGTAGCGCAGATTAAAGAGGAAGTCGGGGCAGCACTAGGAATGATTGGAGGGATCCCTATGTGGCATTCCTGCGTAGTGGGACCATTCCAGGAAGGGACCAAGAAAGCCGGTTATTCCACCTCCGGGCGGCCAAATTCACGCTGGTCGGCGATCAACTGTACAGGAGAGCCTTTGCGCGACCTCTCCTCAAGTGCGTCGGGTCGGTGGAGGCCGACTACGTGATGAGGGAGGTACACGAAGGCATCTGTGGAAGTCACATCGGGGGAAAATCCCTATCCAGGAAGATCATTTTGGCAGGGTACTTTTGGTCTACCCTACAGGCTGATGCTCTCAAGTTCGTGGCTAGGTGTGAAGCCTGTCAAAGACATCAACATGTAACTCACTGCCCGACTGAGCCCTTGCGAGTCTCTACCGTGTCCTGCCCTTTCGATCAGTGGGGAATGGACATTGTAGTCCCTTTTCCCATTGGGCCGTAGCAGAAGAAATTTCTGCTGGTTCTCGTTGATTACTTCTCCAAATGTGTAGAAGTCGATCCCCTGGCGAACATCACGGAGGCGGCAGTGATGAAAGTCCTCTGGAGGGACATTGTTTGCCGATACGACATCCCTCACAAGCTGTTATCAGACAATGGAAGACAATTCTCGGGACGCAAGCTGAAAGAATGGTGCGAAGGGTTGGGCATTCAGCAAGCCTTCACCTCAATAGCCTAACCGCAGGGCAACGGACAAGTCGAGGTCATTAATCGAGAAATCCTGCGGGGACTCAAGATAAAGCTAGACCACGTCGGGGGAAGCTGGGTCGAGGAACTCCCTAGCTTTCCTTGGTCCTACCATACTACCCCGCGGGACGGGTTAGGCGAGAGCCCTTTCCAACTGGTATACGGGGCGGAGGTCGTCATCCCCGTGGAGGCAGGAGAAGAGTCTGTCCGACAGCAATACTATCGCAAGGAAGCCAATGATGAGGAGCGGTTGATTGACTTAGACCTCATCTCGGAAGTGCGGGACAAGGCCACGGCTGGGTTGGAAGCATATCGACGGAGGATGCAACAAGCCTATAATCATTGGGTGATCGTCCGCAGCTTTGAAGTTGGTGACAAAGTCTGGAAAAGGATCAAACCAGTCGGCAACACTGGGAACCTGGAGCCACAGTGGGACGGACCATATGTTATCGTCAAAAAGCTCACTGGGGTAGCTATTATCTAGAGGACGACAAAGGCAAGAGGCTAGAAAGGCCATGGCATGCCAACCATCTCCGCCCTTATCGTACTCGGTGAGGTATTGCTTTGTTTGTTTGCCCGCTGTATTCTTTATTTCCACTGCCTTGCAGTTCTATAAATAAAAAGGGTACACGAAATATTATGCGGGTAGCGCTGAATCTTTACCTATGCAAAACCCTACTGCCTCTTGGTGAGTAGGCTTGGCCTCGGTGATGCACATGCCCAGCCAAGAGCTGCAAAACCCTACTGTCTCTCGGTGAGTAGCCTTGGCCTCGGTGCTGCACATGCCCGATCAAGAGCTGCATAACCCTACTGCCTCTAAGTGAGTAGGCTTGGTCTCGGTGCTGCACATGCCCGATCAAGAGCTGCATAACCCTATTGTCTCTCGGTGAGTAGGCTTGGCCTCGGTGCAGCACATGCCCGGCCAAGAGCTACAAAACCCTACAGCCTCTCGGTGAGTATGCTTGGCCTCAGAGTTGTACATGCCTGGCCAAGAGCTACAAAACCCTACTGTCTCTCGGTGAGTAGGCTTGGCCTTGGTGCTGGACATGCTCAGACAAAAGCTGCAAAACCCTACTGCCTCTCGGTGAGTAGGCTTGGCCTCGGAGCTGCACATGCCCGGCCAAGAGCTGCAAAATCCTACTGCCTCTCGGTGAGTAGGCTTGGCCTCGGAGCTGCACATGTCCGGCCAAGAGATACAAAACCCTACTGCCACTCGGTGAGTAGGCTAGGCCTCGGTGCAGCACATGTCCGGCCAAGAGCTACAAAACTCTACTGCCTCTCGGTGAGTAGGCTTGGTCTCGGTGCTGCACATACCCGGCCAAGAGCTGGAAAACTCTACTTCCTCTCAGTGAGTAGGCTTGGCCTCGGTTCAACACATGCTTGGCCAAGAGCTGGAAAACCCTACTGCCTCTCGGTAAGTAGGCTTGGCCTCGAAGCTGCACATGCCCGGCCAAGAGCTGCAAAACCCTACTGCCTCTCAGTGAGTAGGCTTGGCCTCGGAGCTGCACATGCCCGGCCAATAGCTGTAAAACCCTACTGCCTCTCGGTGAGTAGGCTTGGCCTCGGTGCTGCACATGCCCGGCCAAGAGCTGCAAAATCGTACTGCCTCTCGGTGAGTAGGCTTGGCCTCGGTGCAGTACATGCCCAGCCAAGAGCTACAAAACCCTACTGCCTCTCGGCAAGTAGGCTTGACCTCGGTGCTACACATGCCCGGCCAAGAGCTGCAAAACCCTACTGCCTCTCGGTGAGTAGGCTTGGCCTCGGTGCAGCACATGCCCGACCAAGAGATGCAAAACCCTATTGTCTCTAGGTGAGTAGGCTTGGCCTCGGTGCTGCACATGCCCGTCCAAGAGCTGCAAAACCCTACTTCCTCTCAGTGAGTAGGCTTGGCCTCAGAGCTGCACATGCCCGGCCAAGAGGTGCAAAACCCTACTGCCTCTCGGTGAGTAAGCTTGGCCTCGGTGCTGCACATGCCCGACCAAGAGTTGCAAAACCCTACTGCCCCTCGGTGAGTAGACTTAGCCTCGGAGCTGCACATGTCTGTCCAGGAGCTGCAAAACTCTACTGCCTCTCGGTGAGTAGGCTTGGCCTCGGTACAGCACATGCCCAGCCAAGAGCTGCAAAATCCCTACTGCCTCTCGGTGAGTAGGCTTGGGCTCGGTGTTGCACATGCCTGACCAAGAGCTGCAAAACCTTACTGCCTCTTGGTGAGTAGGCTTGGCCTCGGTGCAGGATATGCCCGACCAAGAGCTGGAAACCCTACTGCCTCTCGGTGAGTAGGCTTGGCCTCGGAGCTGCACATGCTCGGCCAAGAGCTGTAAAACCCTACTTCCCCTCGGTGAGTAGGCTTGACCTTGGTGCTGCACATGCCCGATCAAGAGTTGCAAAACCCTACTGCCTCTCGGTGAGTAGGCTTGGCCTCGGTGCTGCACATGCCCGACCAGGAGTTGGAAAACCCTACTGCCTCTCGGTGATTAGGCTTGGCCTCGGAGTTGCACATGATTGGACAAGAGCTAGAAAACCCTATTGCCTCTCGGTGAGTAGGGTTGGTTTCGGAGCTACACATGCCTCGCCAAGAGCTGCAAAACCCTACTGCCTCTCGGTGAGTAGTCTTGGCCTCGGTGCTGCACATGCCCGGCCAACAGCTACAAAACCCTACTGCCCCTCGATGAGTAGGCTTGACCTCGAAGCTGCACATGCCCGACCAAGAGTTGCAAAACCCTACTGCCTCTCGGTGAGTAGGCTTGGCCTCGGTGCTGCACATGCTTGGCTAAGAGCTGCAAAACCCTACTGCCTCTCATTGAGTAGGCTTGGCCTTGGTGCTGCACATGCCCGATCAAGAGCTGTAAAACCCTACTGCCTCTCGGTGAGTAGGCTTAACCTCGGTGCTGCACATGCCCGGCCAGGAGCTGGAGAACCCTACTGCCTCTCGGTGAGTAGGCTTGGCCTCGGAGCTGCACATGTCCGGCCAAGAGCTGGAAAACCCTACTGCCTCTTGGTTAGTAGGCTTGACCTAAGAGCTGCACATGCCCGGCCAAGAGCTGCAAAACCCTACTGCCTCTCGGTGAGTAGGCTTGACCTCGGAGTTGCACATGCCCGGCCAAGAGCCTCAAAACTCTACTGCCTCTCGGTGAGTAGGCTTGGCCTCGGTGCTGCACAAGCCCGGCCAAGAGCTGCAATACCCTACTGTCTCTCGATGAGTAGGCTTGGCCTCGACCCTACTACTTCTCGGTGAGTAGGCTTGGCCTCGACCCTACTGCCTCTCGATGAGTAGGCTTGGCCTCGGAGCCGCACATGCTCGGACAAAAGCCACAAAGCCCTGCCGTCCCCATAGAACTCTTGTCTCTTAAGACGGGGGGTGGGGGGTGGGTGTTTGTCCCCTAGATGCTTGAGGCAGAGGGAAACCTCGGCTCTCACTTGGAGGTGGGGCACTGGCCAAAGACAAAACATCTTATGGTGGGTAGGAAATCACTCAAATTATAAGAAGTCCAGCGATGTTTACATTCAAAGCTGAAACGACTACATACTTATCCTACAAGAGAATGTCTAAAAAGAAGAAGAAAATGCAGCGGACGAGGAGTGGCCAGGGAGCCCAGGCCCAGGCCAGGAATGATTCTATAGGTCTTGCTCTTCAGGAGTAAGCTCGTCCCAGACCTGCTGGACTGTTATAGCGCTCAAGTTTGCTCCTGGTTTTAGCAGTTAGTCCTTTTCCAACTGGTTGATAGCGTCATGGAAGCCCTGTTTGAAGCACTTCAATGCCTGCCTGGCTAAAATCTCGGTGTACTCCTCCGATTGCAGGAACTTAGCCTTGGACACCTCTTCAACGTTGGACAGTTGGGCTACGTGGTCACTCTGCTGCTACTACAGTTTGGCCTCAACCTCCTCCTTGGCAGCTTTCAGCGTCACCACCTCCCAGAATAGACAATCCTGAGCAACTAATGCTTCTTAGAGCTTCTAGGTATCAGCGGAAGCTTGGGCCTTGACCTGGGTAACCTGCTCCTGGAGGTCGGTGACATAAGAGGCCGATAGCTCTAAGTCATATTCTTTCAGAGCCATTAGGCGCTCTCATTCCATATTTCAGTCCTCCAGGACTTTCTTGGCAGATTCCAGGAGACTGGCTTGATCAAACAACTCCCTCATCCGAGTCTGGAGCTGCTCCCGCTCCTGGGAAATTTTCTGCAAGTCCTCGGTGAGGGCTTGGTTCTTCTCAGACCCGAGGCATTCCCGGAGTCGATACCCGTGCAAAGTATCCTCAGAAGCTATTAGGGTACTGAGATAATGCTCTATCTTCACGCGGAGGGCTTAGCTGACCTCCAACTGTAGGAGGCCAGCTTCATGGGCACAGCTAGCCTCCACCTCGGCGGCCGCCACCCGCTGAAGAAGGTCTTCAGTGACTCCCTCGGAGCACAACAGGCGGCTTGTGGCTGCACAAGTAGAGACAACCTACGGGGCGGGACAAAGACAATCAGGATAAATCATCAAAGTAAAGAAGAAGAGCTCAAGTATAGTCACCATCAGTAGAGACTGATGTAGCAGGCCCAGATATTGAGCTGATCCAGCTAACCGCCACGGTATAATGGGAGGAGGAAGAATTTCCTCAGCAGGGGGCCCGACTGGCTAGGAAAGTCTCTCGGGTCGGGGACGTCCTCTTCTAAATTGGAAGACATCGGCGAACCCTCAGAGGTGACCCCCTTTATCTGAATGGATTGGGAACTGTCTGTCGCCTTCTTCTTCTTCACTGGGGCCTTCCAGTGGGAGCTGGGCAGGTCCCTGGATGCCTCCTTACCGCATGGAGCAGCCGAAAGGTCGGTCGGGGGAACTGGGGCATCGATGATGGGAGTCGTGGCCGCGGCGGCAGGGGAGGAAGGTTCTTCCCGGACTCTCGGGGACCAGGGAGCTGCATCCTCGGGGGCAGCAGAGCGTAGGAACTCTGAGGATATGCCCTTCTTCAACCTCTTCAGGGGGCGATCCCTTTGGGATAGCCGCTTCCGCTGTCTTTTCTCGGGGGCATGGTCTCTGAGAGCGCGACAGATGGAGGGGGTGCAATTTTTTCCTCTGGTGCCTCGGCAGGAGAGGCAGTCGAACCCCCTTCAAGGTCCGTCGGTAGCTCGGATGCTCCAATAACTCGGGGGGTCTCTGGGGCTTCCCGGCCTACGGAGGGCTCGTCCACTTCTTCGCAGCCCTCAACGGAGGCGCCCACAGGAGCGGAAGAAGCTGAAGTGGGAACCAGCGGCTGTTTATTGGCCTGGTCCCACTTCAGGATCTGATTCATCACTCGAGAAAACATGACGTCGTCTACAAACAAAGAGACAAAAGGGCATCAGTTAGCATTAACTAGGAAATGACCAAGGTAAAAAGGAACTTACGAAGGCGAGGGCTAAGGCTGGTGGCTTTCGAACTAAGCTCGGCCCGATAAAGGAGCTCCTCGCATTGCACCAATTAGAGGTCGTGGAACTCCATCCCTGTCAGGATACCCCTAGCCCTATGATATCCCGCGTCCTGCTGGAAGTCGTCGAGGTCTGGGATAGGCGGCAGATTTTCCGTTCAGTGGATAGGACTGAAGGGACGCTCAGGAAGCTGGATATAGAAGAACCGTTCCTTCTATCCTTTATGGAAGGAAGACCCCTCAGGAACCTATGACTAGAACGGGCAGTAAAGCCAAATGCCCCCCGGGACCCGATCGGGACAAAGAAAAAAATCGAAGAATCGGGGGGTCAGAGGAATGTCGAAAAGTTTGAAGAGTACAAAAGCTCCGCCCATCTGGGCAAAAGCATTCGAAGTCATTTGTTGGAGCGGGATGCCTAAGTATTTGGCAACGCTCATGTAAAAAGGGGGGATGGGGAAGCGGAGCCCTAGTTATACTTGCCCTAAGAAGAAAGTAAAAAAAATCCTTAGGGGTTTGTACAGGTGATTGACTCGAGACCAGAACTCGCATCTCCCAGCCTTCCCGGATGTCATATTTTCGGCGGGCAGCCTGAAGGGATTCCGTCCTAACCCTAGAAGAGACGGTATCGTACCATTCCGCATGATATCCTAGTTCCCCCAGGGAGCCCTCGTCATCGCCTCGTGTTTTCTTTTTCTTCTCCACCGGACCCATAGGGGATGAGGAGAGGAAAAAGCAGAAAGAGACTTACCTTCGTAAAAGGAGCACAGGGACAAGATGAATATCCAGAGAAGGAGGACGCTTAAAGGTATATAGGGCAATGAAGCTGCAGGGTGTCGTTGCACCCGCTTTTATAGAAGAGGAGCCGCACCTCTGTGAGCAATAAGAGAGCGGCACGTCAATGGCGCTGATTGGCCATCCCGAGGAGCCGCTAGCCCTTACTGCCGTCGCTTCGTATGGCCCGCAGTGTGTATCAAGGAGATATCGTCACACAAGGGGGCAGGAGGCACGTGGCGATGCCCCATTCGCTGAGCGATCATGTCGTCATTATAGGACCTCACACACCTATAAAGGGCCTGGGATAGCAGTCAGAGCGTCGCCACAAAAGTTGAGGGAAAGTTGGACGTATTCAAAAAACCACCCGGAGCCTTGGGTTGCAGGGGTTACTTCCTCGGACCCGAAAGGCCACCAGCAAAAGATAGAAAGACCATTGGGGGCACAACTTCTTCATCACTACACTAGTCTGATCAGCCAACAACACTTCCTTCAATCAGACTTGAAGGGAGGGACTTGTGATGGGGTCCAATATCCCAAGGCTGACACGTGGGCTGAAGAAGCTGGGTGGCAAGATATAACGAGTCAGAACGACTCTCTTTCTGGAGCGCCCGAGACCCTCCTGGGACGGGAGACCCGGAAATCGACTCGAGTAGTTATCACCCCGAAGCTAGCTTCAGAAAGACACACCCCCGAGCTCACCTCGAGAGTAAGACCCCGAGAGCATCTTGGAGAGACGAATGCTCGGGACCCCCGAGCCCAAAGAACCTCGGGGTGGTGGGGCCCAAGGAAACTCAAGCAGAGGACCATTTCTCATGGATCGACAAAGTCATCCTCATCCGTTGTGATGGAATAATTACTACCCATGATTAGCGGCCATAAAGGCCTTAATCGTCGCAACGGCCCGGATTCAGGAACCGCGGCGACCGTTATCAGGGTGAGCCGTCAACCGACAATCACGGGGACGTGGCAAGGATCATGGGTGCTCGTGGAGGGCCGCCGTGAGTATAAAAGGTAGTCCAACCCCTTTGGTAAAGGGGTTACGCACTCTTTACTACTTCCACATTTTTTCCTGCTTTCTATTCTTCTCTATCAAGGCACTGACTTGAGCGTCGGAGTGGGCTCCGCTGGACAACCTCCGACGTGTTCCCCTAACGCTCGTGTTGATCTCGCAGGGCGCGGAGTTCTTCCCCTCCCGTCAGCATCCACATAGGCTAAACCTCGGTGACTGGCCATCGACGTCGACTCCTTCCGAAACAGTATACCTTAGTGAATCCTGGTTTGTTACCATTTCTCCGAGATTCGCGAGTCGAGTGATCAGTTTCTTGATTTTTACGTGTAGTTCGACCATCATTTCTCTTTCTTTCATTCGGAGATTCGTCAGCTGACTTCAGAGTAGATCCTGTAAAGCGAGTTTTGCTTCCGAGGTCCCTTCGTGCAGTTCCAGGAATTTCTCCCATAACTCTTTTGCTAACTCGTAGGTGTCGATCCTGTTGACTTCCTGAGCTGGGAGTACGCTTAACAAATGAAACTCTGCTTTGACGTTGCCTACAAAGTCAGATTGTTGCTTCTTTCTCCAGAGATGTGCTTCTTTTATCTCGTTGTTCTCTCTTTTCGATACTTTGAAATCATATTTTATTATTAGTAAAATTTCAAAATCGATTCTAAAGAATACTTCCATTTTTCTCTTCCATGTCGCAAACTCCCCTTCTAACTTTTGGGATAAATTCTAGTTTCAGCCATCGTCTTCTTACTTTAGGTGGCGATTAGTCCTCTTGAAATGGTTGAGTTTTGATGCCACTTGTAGGTCCTTTGCTGGCCAGCTAGAGGAGGGAGGGGTCAATAGCCTTGCAAATGTAAGACTAAATATTTTGCACTTTCTTTAGCAAAGATAATAAGTTAATTTAAATAATGTAAACAAAGTATCAACAATATAAAGTGAAAACAGTAAGGATGCGGTTGTTTCAAGTTATCATATATAACTTTAGTTATGTGATTACCGAGTAATAACATAACCAAGATAATGAGGAATGAAACATAACCTGAAGTGGTTTGGTTCAATTTAGGTAATCAAATAAAATCTTATTTGTTTGGAGGTAATAGTCTATGACATAATATAATATTTTATTGTATTACTCTTTAGTTAAATTTAAGTATAATAATATTATATGCTTATAAATTTAAAATAAAAAAGTAAGATGATATTATATACATATTCGTACCCTCGGTCGCTGGCCGCCGACGGTGGTCGCCGACTGTCGTTGTCGATTGTCGGCCGCAAATAATGGTCGGCCGCTAGCAGTGGTCACCGACCGTCATTGCAGGTCGTCGGTCGGTGGTGGTCGTCGGCGTCGGTCGCCAGTCGCCGATCGTCGGCGCCGGTCGCCGGCCACCGGCGGTGGTTGCCCGCCGTCGTTACCGATGGTCGCCCGCGAATAATGCCTCTTTTGTTAAGGTAAATATTGAAGGATAATTTTGGAAAGATAAGTTTCATAACCTCGGAATCAAGAAAAACCTTACTTTCCTAAGGTTTTCCGATTCTGGGTTGCATGTCCCTTTTGCTGACGTGTCGGGCATCGATCATTACTTGGGAATCATTGATTATCTAAACCAAACAAGATTTTGTTGATAACCTTGGATGGATAACCAAGGTTATCAATGATAACCCCTAACCAAACACACCCTAAGAGACAAAAAGAGTTACTTGGTTGCAACTAGGACGGTTGCTAATCCAAGGCGTTGAAAAGCTCAGTATCAAAAAATCCTTTCGTTGTATGCGGAGAAGCCTCTTACAGACTCTTGAAAGCTCAGAAATAGGCTAGAAAATTTAGTACAAATTGTTGTTTTTTCTTCCTAGCTCTAGGGGTTATTTATAGTCCGAAAACAGATGTTATCATTATGCTGATGTGGACCTGAGGCGTCTTAGTTGAGATATGAGGTGCCTTAGTTGGATAAGATTTATCCATGGCACCAACGATGACTCAACGATAAGTTTTGATCTAAGACGCCTTAGTTCCAACCTGAGGCGTCTCTGTTCCGATCTGAGGCGCCTTAGGTATCATCTGAGACGCCTTAGTTTAGCTTTTGCATAAAACTCAATCTTTTCAACTGAGGCACCTCAGTTGACCTTTTGGTCAAAGTCAATATTAATTCGTGTTGACTTTTCTTCGTCTTCATCCTCTTAGATGATTTTCGACCAAATAAATTTAAGCTCACCAGAACCCGACTTCGGTCTTCGCCTTGTATGGGCTTTCTCCTCTGCTTCTCATCTCTCAGACGTAGCGCACACCCTTCTCGTTCACCGATGTACTCTTCCATAGTCTCTGCATCCATCAGATGCACTGAGCTCATTGGCTCCCTTCCCGGGGTCATTTTTCTCGTCTGCTGCATCTTCTGCTTGACTTCTTGTGTTCCTAAGCTCCTACATACTTAGACATAAGATCAAAAACATATATGTTGACCCAACTTGACTTGGTTGATCATATCAAAACTCACTCGGAGTATTTACAGAGAGATTTTTTCTAAAATCAACTCAGCAACCTCCGGCTTGAAGGAGAAGAAATGGTATTTCTCAACTACATGCCAAACTTAAGGAATTGAACACCAGACTCGCCAACCTTGGAAAAATGATAACAAATCGAGACTCGTTAAAATATGCACTCAATGTCTTCCCAAGGAATACACCAATGCAAGATTTTTAGAAAGGTTTGTGAAACAAAAAAGCCAAACAAAATAGCTCAAACCATTGTGGGCATGAGGTTTGGGATTTTTAGTTCAGGTTTGTATTTTCAAACTTACTTTTTTTCTTGGCAGGTGGAGTCAATAATAGACACAAAAGGCGAAATCGCTCGCCCCAAGCGCCCCCGCCGCACCCGTCCCAAAGCCATCACGAGAGAGGTAAATCACGGTCCCCGGAGTAATTAGTGCACAGTTGGGCCGAGAATTGATACACAAAATGCCCAGAGTTTTAATCCAGTGCGCCTCGCGCAACTCGAACCCAAGACCTCTTTGACAACACCCCCATGTACTAACCACTCCGGATCTCCGTGGGGACAGATGGAGTCAATAATAAATGATGTAATAATATTACATGTTTGACTTTTCAAAAGTAATTAAAAAATAAATTTAAAAAAATTAATTATGATATTTTATTTCATGAATAAATAGTAATGATTAAAATTATATTTATTTCTTTTGGAAATAAATATATTTCATAAATTAAAAATATATAAATGATTATAATTAAATTAAAAAATTCTAAGTTAATCAAATATTAAATAAAATTAAAAATTAAATTAAAAATCATATTAATTAATTTACTAATTGTAAATTGTAAATAAATTAAATTAAGGATCATAATTATTTAAAATATTAAATAAAAATTATAAATTAAATTAAATTAAATTATAAATTATAAATTTATTAATTTATTAATTAAAAATATAAATTAAATATTATAATTATTTTAAATATTAAATGAAGAGAATAGTAGATTTTTATGCTTATGATGTGGCGTTGACGTGACATATTGAAAATTATTAAAAAAAATTTATCGATAATGATCGGGATGAGTAGTCCAAGGGGAACACGTGGTGCAAGAAGGCTGCGTGCCATGGCTAGGAGGGAGTGAAGTGGTCGAGAGAGTCCCTAGACCAACTCGAGAGGAAATCACTTGAGGCCACCTCGGGTGAGGGGTGCCCGAGACTAGCTCGGGCTGGCGTTCTCGAGACCACCTTTGTAGAAGTGTGCCTAGGACTGGCTCGAGTATTGAGAGTTCCCGAGCTCAACTCGGAGAGCGGAGCCCGAGACCAACTCAGGAGAGAGAGGACGGATGAAGAGAAGTTTATCGTTAACGACGATAATGATACATTTAATACATGCGACAATCGTTTCAAGCGTCCCCTCCCCTAAAGAATATTGGCCGGCAGTTATGACCCGCAACGCATGATTTAATGTGCGTGACCACCGTTACCAGTAGCCCCCAATGAACTATAGCTGGCAAACAAGAACGAATCAGGAGTCGTAGGAACAGGGGAGGCAGTTACAACAATGTGGGAGCACTCGAAGAACGAGAATAGCGATTATATAAGATGCTTAGACTCCTAGATAAGAGGAGACTTTCAGAACTCTACTAATTTATTCTTCTTGTTTCTTCTTTATTTTTTAGTAATTCCTGACTTGCGCGTCGGCGAGGACTCCGCCGAAACTTCTTTCGGCGTATCCCTGTAACGCTCGTGTTAACCTCACAGGCACGGACATCCTCCTTCGTTATCGCTCAAGGTTATATCCTGGTGACCTGTCGTCCATGTCGTTCATTTCTGGAAAAGATAATTTTAACTATTAGAGATACCTTATAAGTTTTTACATTTTTGATATGATATCTGTGGCACATTAAAAACTATAAAAAAAACTCAATTAAAGATTTAAGCAGTCGGGATGCCCTAATAACGAACCTTAAGGATATATTCCACTGTATTGTTTTTTAATTATATTTAATTTAATTTCTACGAGGCTCTAAATTTTTGAATTCAGTTATATGTTCAAGTATTTATTAAATTTGCATTTTTATTTTCCCATGAGATGAATTGGTGGTTAATGAAGTGTTACCACTAATATTTATTGAACTTGTATCTTGTTATAAATTAAAATTATGAAATAATAAAGTTGTTTAATTTAAAAATTACTTATTTAATTTTATTTGCATTATCTTATTTTTTAAAAGTGCTTACCTATTGGATTAAATAAATCTCATGAAATTTGATTGCAAAATGGTCATTCAATATTGATTTTAAACGATTGCAAATATTATCCAGCTACTTAAATATTTAATAATGAAAAAATGCATCGTTAGTTTTTTTTAAAAAAAATACATTATTGATTTTAAACTGTTAAAAATGTTTTACAGTTTCTATGGCTTGCAATAAAAAAAACGTATGTAAATATAGAAAAATCATCATGCGGTTAATTAGGGACGGATCTGAGAATTAAAATGAGTTTGATAATAAATTATAAAAGAGATGAACTGTACTTTGGACTTAGAAGAGATGAAACTAAATAAAAAATTTAAATAGGTAATAAAAAATAAATTAGGTAGAGTACAGGACCTCCTAAGATCTCTCTTTTTGGCTAACGATGTTCATTTGATATAAATATGAATTTTCTAAACTATTATCAAATACTTTTATCTAAAACTCATTAATAATGTTACAATATTCAAAATTAAAAAAAAATAGAAAGAAAGCCACAATATCACAATAATACTCATTTGATAGTCGTGGCTTATAGGATCAGATTGGACACACAGAAAGAAAAACGGTGCATTCTTTGTTAAATATAAAGTGTGCTGTATTTAAAAAAAAAAATCAAAAAGTCAAAAACTTATTGATCAAATATTGCATGAAAAATTCCTCTACACCTTTTGGATCGAGGCTAATTAATAACTTTGAACAATATTTATTGATGCATCCATCCATCGCTCTCATCAACTGCATGTCCTCGTGGGATTAACTTATTGTTAATACATGAGTCATTGTTATCAAAAGTCTAGGGTTAAATTTTGACGTCTGTCCACTCTTAAATATTATTCAAATTAATAATTCTCGTAATTTATCATCTCTCCGTCAACTGGACAATCACCCCGTCACCAAATAAATCAAATTATAATTAAAAAAAAATAAAAATGCTATTATTTAAATACACATCGTGTATCTGCATGGCTCCGGCGTTCCAACGCCACCCAGCGCGTGCTGCGTGCTGCCTCCGTCCATATATGTGCGCCCTGATCTCCTGCATTAATTCGTACAACAGATCCCACACCCACCACCTGTTCGATAGAGTTGCTCTGACGGCATCAATGGAGGCCGCATCAGTCCTGTCGCTCCTCTTCGTCCTCCTCTGCTCCTCCGCTTCCTCTGCTCACGCCGCGAGGAGCTTGACCGCATTCATGCCTCCGTCCATTCCCTTCCTGCCGCCGAAGCCGTCGCTGCCGCAGATCCCTTCGCTTCTGCCTCCGATCCCCTTCCTGCCGCCGTCGATCCCTTCGCTTCTGCCTCCGATCCCCTTCCTGCCGCCGTCGATCCCTTCGCTTCTGCCTCCGATCCCCTTCCTGCCGCCGTCGATCCCTTCGCTTCTGCCTCCGATCCCCTTCCTGCCGCCGTCGATCCCCTCACTTCTGCCGCCGTCGATCCCCTCACTTCTCCCGCCGTCGATACCCTCACTTCTCCCGCCGTCGATACCCTCCCTTCTCCCGCCGTCTCCGTCGATACCCTCGCTTCTCCCGCCGTCGATTCCCTCACTTCTCCCGCCGTCGATCCCCTCACTTCTACCACCGAACCCAGTGTTGCCGCCGTCGTCGCCTACGCCGTCTATCCTGCCTCCGATTCCCATCCTGACGCCATCGCCGCCGTCTTCGTCGCCTCCCTCGACGCCGTCTATCCTGCCTCCGATTCCCTTGCTGCCGCCATCGTCGACGCCGTCACTTTTTCCGCCGGTTCCTCAGATCCCCGGCTTGCCGGCGCCCTGAACCTAATCTTGTCGCCACGCCTACGTGGCTACGCCCATGGTGATAAAGCTAAATAATTAACGAAGGTTAATAAAAGATTATTCCTAATGGAACTGTTTTTGTAATACTCGTCATGGACGCTTAAATTCATGAATAAAGCAATAATTTATATTTCCTTTTTGATTTAATTTTTTGATATGCATTTAATTTACCTGGATAACATCAATATACATTATACAACATCTTTCATTTAAACAATAATAAATACTAAATAATTTATTAAATACTATAAAAAAAGTTGATACGATGTTTCACTTGTGATAAAACGCATAAAAATAATAATTCATGTAATACAAGACAATGAATGAGAAAATACATAAAAAATCAAAATTCATAAAAACAATAATTCATGTAATAGAAAAATTAAAAATGAATGAACTTAAACGGTTAAACCATGTCTAATATTGTCGATAAGTATTTCTGAATAATATTATCTGAAAATATGTAGATTACTTAAGTTGTGAGCCTAAACATGAAATAAATAAGGCCACAAGTTCAAAATAGAATAATAAAATATATGTATGATATCATATCATAAAATAAAATAATATAAAATAAAATAAAATACCAAATCTCTATAAATTTACATTTTTTTAAATGTTTTTAGCAACATTTGTACTTGTATTACTCCTTTCTTATTATCATTTAATTTTCTTTTTATCAGTTCCATCATTTCTTATCTATTTTTTCTTAGACAATGCCACACAATTTCTTCTATTAATTAATTTAATTAAATCCATTAATCTTCTTCGTGCGGTATTTTTTTTTTATTTTTCGCCATTGCCGCACATTAATATAGTTAATCACTTACTTAATGAATTAATTAAATCGGCATTTTCTGCACACATTAACTGATTAATTAATCAGCTAATTAACTAATTTCAATTACGACACCTATCAATTAATCTTATAATTATAATTTCCCATACCGCTTAAATGATTACGTACATACAAATTAACACATTACTTGAATTAGTGCTCATGAAATTAATACTTTTATTTAATTATCAATGAACAACCCTTCGTTACTCGAATAATTATAGCTATTAATTTTATATTCAGACTATAAATTAATTTATGACGATCTAATTAAGAAATAACCGTTCATGTCCGTATTCAATTTATTAGTTAGAAAATTATTTTTTAACGTCTCCAAAATCAATTAATTTACAATTAGAGTCATCAATTTAAATTAGACATATTGGACTGGCTTATTTTACTAAATAATTTGAGTGAATTTGATTAAAATTTTATTAATTAATTTAAAAATAGGCCTAAATGGGTTAGCCCATGCCAAAGCAGGGTGTCAGCCCACCCCGGCTAAATAATTTAAATAAGTTATATTGAAATTTTATCAAATCATTTAAAAGTGAATCTAAACGGCCAACCCGCATGGGTACAGATCTAGGCAGCCCGTGGCAAGGTCCGATAAGTTCGGGGTTGAGAAGGATTTTTTTTTTCAAAATTAAATTATGGATTTATAGTATTATATGTATTTTTTTAATGAAAATTATGAATTTTTTATGCTATAAATATGAAAATTAAGAATTTGAAATTTTATTAGAGATTTTTATTGAAATTTTATTTATGAAATGGTAAAATTTAATGAATTATAGAGATTTTTCTCAATGTTTTTTAGCCGGCCCATCTAGTCCGTAATCCATTTTGGATTGGAGTAAGAATTTCGCAATCCATCTTAGATGGCGGATCGCCCATTTCACTCCGTCAGATGACATATATTTGACGACTGTTCCGTCAACTTCTTTTGCAATTTCGTTGATAAATTTGCCTCCCATCGCTCTATCGTCACTCACTATCATATTTACTTTATCATCACCTCACCATCATATTCCAGTGAAAGCGAATCCTTAATGTCACCTTGTTCATCATTTCACTGTTGGCCGATTCAACTCCGGTACAGACATATTCCTCTAATAAAATGATAAATCTAAGAAGTCATTTTATGGATAATTATAAATACTTTTTAATTTATTTTGATAGACAATAAAATCGTTTTTGTAAGACTAAATCCGCCATCTCCAATAATAATAATAATCTTCAAACCGCTCTAGAATTAGATGACAATTTTAAATTATTAGCTCAGCCCGTCTGAGCTTCAAGTTGAATTTGTTATAATTTTCAATTCAGAATATCCCTTATATCTCGGACAAAGATTGTCCAACGGAACATACTCAATAGGGGTCAGAATATTGATTTCTTAAATCGGTAAAGATGCTCATCAAGATCAGCAAAGCCATCAGGTTAAGAAAGAAAATGAGGGATAACTCTTCTGCTGATCAAATGTCTTTTGTAAACGAAGTGGACTTCCTCTCGAGAAGACCTTTTCTTCTTGTGCCTCTCTTGGAATAATTGGGGCATTGGTAGGGGAGGATTTCTCGAAAGGTTACGCCTTATGTCATTTGACCATGGTTTACCAAAGTTTAGTCGATAATACATATCAAAGTACACTCAGGGTAACTCTTTCATCCTGTTTGGAAAGGGATAGAATTCAATTCTTTTCGGAATTGGAATTCAATTCTATACTTTGGAATAAATTTTTAGCATGGAATTGGTATGGAATTGAATTCCAATTCCATACAAACCTTACAAAGTAAATCAGACCTAAAGAGGTCTGATTTGGACAAGGAATTCACTTGCACCCTGTTTGGAAACATGTTAAGTAAGGAATTGGAATTCAATTCCGGTCGGAATTCAATTCCGGTCCAATTCCGACCGGAATTGAATTCCAATTCTTATGTTTGGAATGAATTGTAAAAACAGAATTGAATTGAATTCAATTGTTATACTTTTACGATTTTATCCTGCGAGGATGGAGCCGGAGCAACTTTATTTGTTTTGTGAGGGGGTAATTTGGTAATTTAATTTGTTTAAGTGAATTCTTTCACAAATCACATGTGTTTAGGTGTGATTTGTTTTGAGGGGTTTGAAAGGAATTGGAATTCAATTCCTTAGCAATTCCTTCCTGAAAGTTGCTACCAAACAATAGAATTGAATTCCAATTCCTTCCTTTCCAAATAGGGTGTTGAAAAAATGAAATTACTTAATAGCCCCAGTGTAAATTATAATCTCTTCCGTAACCTTTCAAAATCAAGGACAAAATGATAAAAATATAATAATTAAATTGAATTCTCATTTATTCCACATCAAGCAATTCAATTCAATTCTGTTATTTATTAACTGTTAGAACTTGGGTTTTCTCCTAACCGCATGAATTCTAAAAATAAAATAAGAATTCTAAGGAGAAAAGACAAGACATATAATAATAGATCTATTGTTTCTTCGAATTATGGCATAACAAGAATAAATTAATATAAACTGAATGACAAGGAACCTGATTGAAGAGTCATCGTCCTTGTCGTAGCGTCGTCGGCTTGATCCCTGTGGAAGAAGATGTAGCGGAAGGAAGAAGGAGGATCTTCCAACAGGCTTAGGTTTGACGGCGCCGTAAAGTTTCTTGTCAATGGGGAACAAGAAACTAGGTCATAAAATCACCTAAACCCTTGGGGACCTCTCCTTTATATAGCAATCCAATCTGTTATCAGCCCATAGATAATAACAGATTGGTCTAAAGGGTTCTATACATTGAACCCGCATCCAATAATCCGAAACCCAATAAACATAAGTTAGATCACTTTAAGAGCTCAGATTGTATTTACTTGTGCAACTTACAAATAAGCCCACCTAATAGAGATAATAATAATAATATCTAACAATCTCCCACTTGGGCTATATGTGAGTTGTATAGTAAATACAAGCAAAACTTTAGTTGATATCAAACTTTATGGGTACAAGATACCTCTTTAAACAATCTGGTCCATTAACTTCTTTGGTCATAGCTACTGTATATGATCGTAACAAGCCCCAACAGTAATCACAATACCAATGTCATTAACGACATAGATCAAGATGCGGATGTATAGAGTTGAAATTACATGAAATGTGATCAGTACATGTCAATTTCCAACTGGTCCAAAGTGACTCAAAAGAGTCTGATCATATTTGCAAACACCTTATGCTAAACTGCAACAGCAAATCATGATCCAAACTTTATGATTCCAAAAGGAATCTGTATCATATTTACAAACACCAAATGCTAAACAGCAGTAGTAAATCATGATATCGTATTCAGAGCGTCAAACAAACATATGAATTCCCATTATTATTTTTGAACTTTAGGTACGTACAATAATCAAAATAAAAAAATGTTTGTCTTTATTAACATAGAGCAATAAAATAAATACAGACTCCCACTAGATAAGTTCTTCTTCCATAAGAAGAACTCCCATATCCATAACATGCGCATGAAACACCTTAGACACCAAGCCTTTGGTAAGTGGATCGGCCAACATGGAATCTGTGCTGATGTGCTCTACCATGATCTGACAACTCTGAGCTCTCTCTTTAACCGCTAGAAACTTAATGTCGATGTGCTTGGACTTCGACGAACTGCGGTTGTTCTTGGCATAAAGTTCTGCAGCTTTATTATCACAATAGATCCTCAGTGGCCTGTCAATGCCATCAACGATATGCAATGCTGTGATGAAGTTCCGCAGCCAAATCCCGTGATTGGATCCTTCAAGTATGCTACCAATTCTGCCTCCATAGTAGAAGTAGCTACTAGCGTCTGCTTGACGCTCTTCCAAGATATAGCCCCTCCAGCAAGCATGAAGATATAGTCTGAAGTGGACCTCCTACTATCTAAGCATCCAGCAAAATCGGAGTCTGAATAACCAATCATCTCCAGATGATCTGACCTCCGATATGTGAGCATGTGTCTTTTAGTTCTTTGCAAATACCGCATCACTCTTTTAATTTCTTTCCAGTGTGCCGGTCCTGGGTTATTAACATATCTGCCTAACATCCCAACTACAAATGCTATATCTGGTCGAGTGCAAACTTGTGCATACATGAGACTTCCCACTGCTGATGCATATGGGAATTGTTCCATCTCCTTTATTTCAAGTTCAAGTCGTGGACACTGCTGCAAACTGAACTTGTCACCTCTTGACACAGGTGTGTCATCAGGTGTACAGTTCTGCATGTCATACCTTATAAGTACCTTCTCAATATAAGCTTGTTGTGAAAGTCCAAGAATGCCTCTTGATCGATCACGACAGATCTGAATACCTAGAACAAAAGATGCTTCACCAAGATCTTTCATTTCAAATTTACCAGATAGAAATGACTTAGTTTCATGCAGTAGACCCTTATTATTGCTCGCAAGCAATATATCATCCACGTACAAAACAAGTATAACAAACTTGCTTCCACTGAACTTGACATATATGCACTGATCAACGGGGTTCTCTCTAAATCCAAATGAGGTAACCACTTGATCAAATTTCCGGTACCATTGACGGGGTGCCTGCTTTAAACCATAAATGAACTTCTTTAATCTATATACTAGGTGCTTTGAGTCTGAGGACTCAAAGTTCTCCAGTTGCACCATATATATAGACTCCTCTATGTCTCCATTGAGGAATGCAGTCTTTACGTCTATTTGATGTAGCTCTAAATCAAAATGAGCTACAAGTGCCATGATTACCCTGAGGGAGTCTTTCGTCGACACAGGTGATAAAGTCTCCTTATAATCAATGTTTTCCTTTTGAGTGAATCCCTTGGCAACAAGATGAGCCTTATACCTTTCGATATTGCCCTTCGAATCTCGTTTGGTTTTAAATATCCATTTACAACCAACGGGTTTCGAACCTTCAGGCAATTCGACAAGTTCCCAAACGTCATTGTCTGCCATAGACTTCAACTCTTCTTGCATGGCATTAATCTACCTTTCAGGGTTAGAGCATTGTTTGACTTCTTGAAAAGATGTAGGATCACTTTCCAACCCTATATCAAACTCATGCTCTTGGAGATAAACATAATCACGAGAATTCGTGCTTCTCCGTTCCCTTGTGGATCGCCTTAAGGGCACTTGTGTTTGAGGTGGTTGAGATACTTGCTCATCAATATGAGGCAATACTTCAATTTCAGTGGTAGGCTCCTCCAATTGCATTGGAGATGTCATGCGAATATCTTGGTTCACTACGCTCACTGGATGTGCAATATCCATAATATGTGGTATGGTAACCATACCACTACTGATTGCACTAGTAGTGACCATAAGAGGATTGCCAACGCTTTCCTCAAAAGATACTTCCCTGATTTTATCGCTCCCACTGTCCTCAATAAACTTGGCGTTTCCCGTTTCGAAGAAGGATCTATTAGATGAATCATAAAATTTATACCCCTTTGATCTCTCAGAGTAACCTACAAAATTGCAGCTAACAGTTCTCGAGTCCAGTTTCTTTTCATTAGGCTTGTAAGGCATAGCCTCAGCTGGATAACCTCAGACGTGTAAATGCCTAATGCTAGTCTTTCTACCTGTCCACATCTCGAATGGGGTTTTAGTTACTGTTTTACTAGGTACTCTATTGAGAAGGTAAACTGCAGTCTTGAGTGCCTCACCCCACAAAGACTCCGGTAGAGAAGTGAAAGCCATCATACTTCTCACTATGTCTTTTAGGGTTCGATTGCGACGCTCAGCTACACCATTCTGATTGGGTGTACCAGGCATGGTATACTGAGGCACAATCCCACACTCAGCAAGGTAATTTGCAAAAGGTCCTGGACGTTGTTCACCTGATCCATCATATCGACCGTAATATTCTCCTCTACGGTCGGATCGGACGGCTTTAATTTTCTTACCTAGTTGAAGTTTAACTTCGGCTTTGAAAATTTTGAACATGTCCAAAGATTGCGACTTCTCATGAATAAGGTACAAATAGCCAAATCTAGAATAGTCGTCTATGAAGCTAATAAAATATGTGTGTCCATTCCAAGATGCCTTAGGGAATGGTCCACAAATGTCCGTATGTATTAGCTCCAAAACATCACTACAACGGCTAGCCCCTTTGTTCCTTTTGTTAGTTGTCTTCCCCTTAACACACTCTATGCAAACATCAAAGTCTGACATGTCAAGGGAATCAAGAATTTCATGTGACATTAACCTTTCTAAGCGTTGTTTGGATATATGTCCTAAACGCCTATGCCACAACATAGAAGAATTCTCGTTGGTCAATTTACGTTTCGTACCTACACTATGCATTATCACGTTGTCAGTCGTAGGAGTAAAGGTGTTTTAATTTATAAAGCTTATCAACCAAGGAACCATTCCCAATCAAAATTGAATTATAGAAACTACTAAACATTTCATTTCTAAATGAACAAGAATAACCTGATTTGTCCAAACAAGAAATTGAAATTAAGTTTCGTCTGAAAGACGGTACAATGAATGTATTCTCCAAATCCAAATAAACATCAGTTCCTAAATAAAGCCTAAAAACACCAATAGCCTCTACTGAAGCCTTTTTTCCATTCCCCGTATAGATGTATCTTTCACCATCAAGTGGAAGTTGGCTCCTGAGATAACCCTGCATAGTGACACTTATGTGAGTAGTAGCACCAGTATCTATCCACCAAGTGTCAATGGGTACAATAGCTAAATTGACTTCTGAACTAACAAAGTTGAGAAGTTTACCCTTCTTTACACGCCAGTTGGCGTACTTGAGGCAGTCTTTCTTCATATGACATTTCTTCTTGCAAAAGTAACAAGTGGATTCCTTATCCTGCTTCTTTCGCTCCTTATGGTCATTGCCTCCAGAATCCGCAGTTTGCTTTCCCTTACCTTTGTTATTGATCCTCTTTCGCTTCTTGCTCGCATTTTGAGAACCAGATGCTAAGTGAGCACTTTCAGATGTCTCAATCTTCAGTCTCCCCTCCTCTTGCACGCATTGAGCAATAAGCTCATTCAATGTCCACTTTTCATTTTGAGTATTATACGATATCTTAAAAGGAGTGAACCGTGCAGGCAGAGACATCAAGACGAAATGCACTAACATACTCTCAGACATATCGAGTTTTAGTGTTTTTAGACTTGTCGCTATATTGGACATCTCCATAATGTACTCCCTTATGTTTCCTTTACCACTATACCGCATGGTTACCAACTTCGTAAGAAGTGTGGTAGTCTCAACCTTTTCATTTGAGGTAAATCGGTCTGCCAGTTGGTTAAGGAAACTCCTAGCATCTTCACTCTCTGTTATTGAGCCCTTTATTTGTGCCAGTATGGAAAGCTTCATGATGCTTAGACTCATGCGATTTGATCTCTCCCACAGCTGAAATTCTGCCCTCTGCTCTATAGTGCTAGCACTGGTCAAAGGTGCGGGACGATCATTCCTTAATACATAGTCCAAGTCCATGCAGCCTAAGATTACGATCACGTATTTTTTCCATTCAGCAAAATTCGAACCAGTTAATGTTGGGATGTTATTAATGTTTGCAGTTACCGATTGCACTGAAAAAAAAATTATTTAAGCTCACGATTTAACTAAAGCCAAGAACATATATATATATATATATGAAATAAATTATGCAAATAAATAAAATTTTAAATGCATTTAAATGGGCTCCTTATGAGATACCAAATACAACATTGTATTTTAGTGTAGATTAAAATATAATTTGTTAGCGGTACTCTCTGATATAACTCAACCTTTAATTAGCCACACAATGTGCCTTCCTTTGGGCCGACCCATTGTGCGCATAATATGACACTTTATATGAGTTATATATTGGTCCATAGCTTAGAACAACTTTAATCTGCCACGCAATATGCCTTCCTTTGGGCCGACATATTTTGTGCATGATCAGAACAAAAAATAAATTTTGTTCAATAGTTATAAACTATCTTAAACATATATCTGGCATAAAAGTAATCTTCCTTTGGGCCAATTACTCTTAGCATAGATATACGTCTATCAATACAAAATACACTAAATCTACCTAAGGTGTCTTCCTTTGGGCCGACACAATAGTTCAACTTAGTAGCACATTGTATAGATAGACTCAAGAAAATTCTAGATATTTTAACCGAACAGATAATTTCTTTATCAACCTTAATAATTCTAAAAGTATATTTATAAATCGATTGATACCATATTATAATTAATTAGTTTACCCAATTAATTATCACAATCAATTTAAAAGTCTACTATATGTAATTATATAATGATATATAGAACCCTCCTTTTAAAATTAAAGTTTCTTTATGGTTCTATAATTAAATAATATTAAAAAAATATTATTTAATCTCTTTATCATTATGCAATAAATATATATATATATATATATATATATATATAAATTCAGAAACAGTTAGGTTTTTTTTAATTCATTTTTTGAAACAGTTTTTTTTCTTTTAACGCGAAAGAAAAAAAATTGTTTCCTATGAAAGAATTTTTCATCCATTGTACAAAAAATTAAAAAATTTTAATCGATATAATTCCTAATTCATCTTATCACAAATTTAAGATGATAATCGATTAAAATAAATTTGTACAATCAATTAAATTAAATTTATTCTGTTCATAATTTTAGACTTGCTAATCGATTGATTGACCAAGTCAATCGATTAAATCATCATAATTTAATCTAAAAATTAGGTTAAACCTGACGGTTTTTTTCCCGACGTTTTCATTTTTCATATAAAATTTGAAAAATTTAGAAAACAAGTCTATCATAGAATTTTTCTTTTACATGATTTTCGACGATAAAAATTGTATTATACTAGGAAAACTTAATCTAGCATACATACAATAAATCGACGAAAAAAAACTTAAACTTTATCGCCATAAAAACGAAGAAACAAAGGCAAGTCTCTGATACCAATTGTTAGAACTTGGGTTTTCTTCTAACCGCATGAATTCTAAAAATAAAATAAGAATTTTAAGGAGAAAAGACAAGACATATAATAATAGATCTATTGTTTCTTCGAATTATGGCATGACAAGAATAAAATAATATAAATTGAATGACAAGGAACCTGATTGAAGAGCCATCGTCCTTGTAGTAGCGTCGTCGGCTTGATCCCTGTGGAAGAAGATGTAGCGGAAGGAAGAAGGAGGATCTTCCAATAGGCTTAGGTTTGACGGCGCCCTAAAGTTTCTTGTCAATGGGGAACAAGAAACTAGGTCATAAAATCACCTAAACCCTTAGGGACATCTCCTTTATATAGCAATCCAATTTGTTATCAGCCCATAGATAATAACAGATTGGTCTAAAGGGTTCTATACATTGAACCCGCATCCAATAATCCGAAACCCAATAAACATAAGTTAGATCACTTTAAGGGCTCAGATTGTATTTACTTGTGCAACTTACAAATAAGTCCACCTAATAGAGATAATAATAATAATATCCAACATTAACTTATTAACTCATTCCAAATATAAAAATTGAATTTAATTCCAGATGAAATTCAATTCAATACTATTTCTTAAAAACTTTTCAAACAGAATGTTTGTCTTGGATACTCATAGTACAAAGCTCCTACAGTACATGATAGTGTCTCTGATGTACATATTTTCTGTAGATGCGGATCAATGTGATGCATATCTCGGCCTGCCTGGTCGTGCCTTTACTAAAAAAATGCCAGAATGGCCATGATGTTGATAAAGTTTGCAAAGCTCTTGAGGTAGGAACTAGGAACACTTTTTTACCTGTCTAATATTTTTGTACTGATTCCTTTACTTTTTAGCGTAAAAGAACCAGCCTTCTTGTTTGGAATGTAGGATCAAATAATCCGTCTCCTGGTTAAATAGAAAATGCCATTTACAATCTCAATAAGTTGTGAACCACGCTTTAATCTATCATGAATTACAATCTCAATGGTGCAGCGGTTAAGGCCCTCCAATGGTTAGTCAAACATCTAAAATTTAATTCTCAGTTACGATACATTGCAGGAATTTTTCTCCAGTGGGATGACAAGCCTAATAACATTGACCATCTGAATGAGTCATTGTTTGTGCTTCCCGATTTACCCTGGTTGATCCTGTCGCGAAGTGAGGTGGCAGTCCAACGAGCCGGACAGGCCTCCCGGGAGTCACGAGCCGATGAGGTGGCCGTTCGCCGGCCGCGCCCCGCCTTGCTCCTGCAAAATAGGGACCGTCAGAAAACCCGCCGGGGGAATCCCCAGTCAGACACTCCGACGATCAAGTCAGTCCCGAGTATAGATGAGCGGAAACTGAATGGAAATGGGGCCAGGGATGCGAGAACTCGCGCGCGCGTACCTGGAGTAGGGAGAGTGCCAAGCTTATATGACCGGGGGGGGGGGGGGGCTGACAACCCCCGTCCGCGTAGATGGGACCAGGTGTGATGGCTATCAGCCCGTATGGAGCACGGGGAAGCGGCGCGACATGGCGCGGGGTGCTCCGGCAGTACCTGAGTACTGGGTGAGCAGTACAAGAGTACTGGAGGCGCAGTACGAGAGTACTGGATGCGCGGAATGGCCGCGTGGAGATGTCAGAGATAGGCAAGGCGTGAGGAACCCCACTGGCAGGGCTGTACCCCAGAAGTAGGGATGTGAGGGGATGCATGGGCAGGACAGCCCGTACCCCGAGCGCCGACTGGCAGGTCCGTGTGCTACGGACCGAGTCGGGTAAAGACCAGGGAGCGTGGGCCACCACGCGTCCGTTTGGTGGGGGTGAGAGAGAGGGAGCGCGGGGTACGCTCTGAGTCGGGGGTATCACAAGACTTGACCTCGCTAATGAGGCTGAACCTTGTTCTGGGTTGAGGTAAGCCGGTATGAACAACTAGGTCTTCTACGAGGTTGGCCGGCTGAGAGCTGGGTCGGTCGCCTTCTCAGGTGACCCGGTGGACCGTCTTTCCTTCTTTCCCGTGGAAGGTCCTGGGCGCGAAGCCCCGTTTGCTGCTGGGGCAGTTGACCTGGGTGCCAGGCTCCCTCGGCGCCAGGCTGGCCTGTGGGCCCGGCCTATGCCCCTCCCCGTGGGCAAGGCCGGGATCATAAGCGTCCCCGTCGAGTCTGGTCGAAGGAGGCGACGAGTCCGACTGACTGGACCGTCTTCATTTCTTGAAAGCCTGGCGCGTCGGAGGGGCTTAGCCTTATCTAGGTGTTTTTCTGCTGCCCTGTCGAGGCTCAGGGATCCCAGTCGGCTGACGAACTTACCTTGTCTTCTCTTTGAATACTGATGGTTCCATATCCTGAAGCGGTTAAGGATCGCTGCATACACCTAGGGGGATCCCACGTGTCTCGTCCCCCTTCCTTCTTCTATCACCGCGGCCTTTTTCCCTCGTTTTACGAGGAACGAGGCTAGGTGCGAGGCTCCTGGCTTCTTGGGCCCCACTGGGCCGACTCCTGCGACTGCTACAGCCCTCCGTTTCTGCCATGGCCCGCTGCCAGTGGGTTCTACCATCCTTTATAACTGCAAAAAATCTCTTCGTTTTTCACTCCGGCAAGTTACCTTCTTCTTTCCGACTAGGGCTGCGACCATTCTTTGTTGTTTGCTGCTCTCCTTCGCCGTCCTTCTTCCCTTTTCACGCTTCCATGGTTTCTTCGCCTCGCGACCCTCGCCCCTGGTATGTCACGGCAAGGTCCACGCTGACCCATGCCGACCTCGAGGTCATCAGGGAGGAGTTTCACATTCCCCTCGATCATGACCTCCGGCTACCTTCTTCCTCGGACCAGCCAGCCAGACCACCGAGGTATTACATTACTGTCTCGCGAGATCATCTACAGGCGGGCCTGCGTTTCCCCATCCATCCCTTCTTTGACTCCGTATGCCGCTATCTTCGCATAAACTTGTCCCAACTGACCCCCAACTCTATCCGCCTCCTTTGCGGGTCTGCCATCCTCTTCTTGTTATATCGTTGTTCTTCCCATACCAAGCTTTTCCATCACTTCTTCTACCTGAAGAAACAGGAATTGGGCGAGTTTGTTTTCCAAGCTCGCTCCGGGACTTCTTTCCTTTCCTCTCTCCCTTCTGCCAGCAGGGGCTGGAAGGAGAGATTCTTTTTTATCCGCCCCGCGATCTTCCCGACCTGGCTGTCTAATTTTCGGCTGAATTTTTCCCAAATGCCTCCTCATCACACGGATCCTCGGAAATTCTCTCCCTTCGAGTGGGCCCTCGATCGGTTCAGGGACAAACATTTCCAGTCGGGCCTCTTTTGACCGAAAACATCCTGGCTGCGTTCGGCCTGAGTCCGGCGCACTTCATCCGCCCTGCTTCCTTGAGTAAGTGATCTCTCTTTTCCCGTTTCTCTGGCTATTTCCCTGATCCGTCCTTTTTGGTCAGTTACGATGATGTATCCTGCGGCTCCTGAGGGAGGCTTCGGGCTGGGGTATGCCGAAGAAATGGAGGCGCGCCTTCGGGCGGTGATAAGGGAGCAGCGGATGCAAGCTGGGGAGCGTTAGACAATGCAAGGATGTCGCTTAGCCCTGCTGGCAAGCAAGAAGCTTCTCCCTCTGGCTCTCCTTCTCCCGCCTCCTCTGCCGAAGAAGGGAAAACTCCTCTGTCGGGCTCAGAGGATACCCAACCTCTGAACCGTTCCTTGCGGCGCCCCAGGGGCACCGGCTTTACATCCGCCCCGGCTAATCCTTTGGGGGCGTCGTCCAGTCGGCCTAGCAAAAGGCAGAGGGGCGAGTCGTCGACTGTCATCCGTCCGGCGCTGCCGTTACCGCCTCCTTCCGCGGTGCTACCAACGGATCTGGCGGTGTTGCCTCTGAGGGAGGCGTCCCCGCCTTGCCCAGAAGGACCGGCGTTTGAGCCTGACTTTGCCGAGCAGTACTGCCCCTACGCGATCGAGGGACGTTCGGTTATACGGTCCACTTTTCGACAGGTTCATGGCCGGCTTGTGAGCAAGCAGCTCGGGGAGCCCAGCTGTCAGGGCAGATGACTTTATGACCCTGGCTACCCAGGTATGTGTCCGTTAGTTGGGGGGGTGTGCTCTCTTCCTCTTTTGGCTGACGAGTTTGCTTCCTGCAGTCTTGGGCCCAGAGCTACAACATGAGTGTAGCTATGTTGACTCATGCCAAGGCTCGGTGTCGCGCGGAGCGGCGTGCGGAAGATCTTGAGGCCCGGCTTCGCCATACCCAGCTGTCTTCGGATACCGATTCGTTGAATGCTTTGAGGGCAGAGGCCATCGGCCTCCAAGACATGCTGCGTCAGACACAGGAGGAACTGGGGGTCGCCAAGGCGCAGATTGTTGCCGCTGATGCCGAGGTGGTTCGCGCGGAGGAGCGGGTGCTCCAAGTTGAACAGGCTCACCTTTGTGACCGCAAGCGTCAGGGCGAGTTGCAAGCAGAACTCTTGAGGGCCCGGTCATATCTACCTTGGGCCAACGGGGAGATTTTGTCTCTTCGGATGCAGCTGGCGGCGGAGAAGCAGACGACGGATTCGTTGAGGAACCAGCTTCAGGACTTACGGGGCCTCCGTCCGGCTTGGGACGCGGCCCAGGTTGAGTTGAGGGAACTGCGTGAGCGGCAAGCGTCCTGGGATGCCCTTCAGACTGAGCTGGCAGAGTTGCGTGCCTACCGGGCGACGGAAGCGGGTCGATTAGAGGCTTACCGCTTGGCATGTTTAAACGATCCGGCCCACGCTGCTGAGATTTCCCGACGGTTTATGGATGTGATGGAGCAGCATGGCCTCAACATAGTTGGCCAGCTCAGACTTGGAGGGTATTTGCCCCCAGATTTGTCCCCTGACGCGGTTTCACTTCCGGATTTATGCAAGGACCTACCCTCAGTAACTGACCAACCTTTTGAATGAGGCTAGTGCTTGTGTCCTCTATTTCTCTGTATGTGTATGTGAAGGGTTTTCTGCCCCGATTTTTGTAAGGCGCCTGCGCCCTTGAATGTGATGCTCCCCCCTTTTAGTGTTTGTCAGTAAGAGTCTCCGGTCTGTGGGGAAGGTGCTCGGGACCCATGCTGGAGTCTCCGCGTGATGAGCTGATCTTCTTAATCAGCATTTGTGGCGGAGAAGTCTAGAGGTAGGTGGCCCCCGGGAGTCCTGGCTCCCTGGCCGAGTGGGACCCGAGGAGCGTGGGTCGCCACGCGTTCTCTTAGGGCTCAGGTCAAGGACTTAGCGGGGGTTGGCCCGTGATGAGTATGGCCTCTTGCCCGAGTGGGACCCGAGGCGCGTGGGTTACCACGCGTTTGCTCGGGGATCGGGCCAAGGGATTTAGCGGGAGCTGACCCATGATGAATATGGCCTCTTGGTCGACCAGGCTAAAGATCCTCTCCTACATCCTCGGGCATTCGATACATGTAGGATTACGTGTCCCGTGCTTGTGAGCCCTTCGGGCGTTGGCGCTTCGTCTTCCCGTCTCGGGCAACGAACCGATACTTCGCTGTCTTGTCATATTTCTTGTTCTTGCCTTTCTGCCCGTCCGTAGGATCGGCTGTCCTCTACGGCTTTTCTTCCAACGGCTGTGATCAATGGCCACCTTCTTTATATAGACTCCGGCCGTTATCGCCCTCATCTTCATTCGCCTTTCCTTTCTTTTTCCCCTCTTGTTCCCCCCTGGTGCCCTAATTCCCTTCTCAGAATGATGCGGGGCTTCATCATGAAGGAGGCCTAAGAGAGGTCGGCTAGGTATAAGGAGGCGATGCCCGCCCTGATTTTGGAGCCTATCCCTGTCCCCTCCCATGCTGTTCCGCCAGGAGCCCTGACGTCTCCTTCTTCGGCGACAAACCCTACCGCGGCCCTACCCACGGATGAGGGCGAGGCATTAGGGGCGGAAGCGGTAGATTCTGATATTGAGATTTTGTCCTCGGATCCTTTTGCCAGGGAGCCGGAGCCTCTGCCAGGCCATTCCCACACCGGTTCCTCCCCCTCCGATGTTGCTTCTACCCTTCCTCAGGAGGTTCCCTCCCCTTCTGCTGCAACGAGCTTGCCCTTTCCGTCGGTCACGGCGTCGGCGGTCCAAGCGCCCCTTGGTGCTGGGGACATCCAGTCCGCTCCCCCTTCACCTCCACTTGCTTCACTCCCTGATATGATGGAACAACCTAGCCCCGTCCTCCCACCTGGAGTACCGACCTCCCGGGTGCCTACGTCGGTTGCCCCTGTTGAGTTAGTCCCGGGACTTGGTGATCCCTCCGTTCCCCTAGCCTCCGTTAGCTTGGCGAGCAGAGCGTCCGCTATCCCTTCTTCTTCCCTTCCTGGCCGAACGCCAGATCTTCGCCCAATCCATCTTGTCCTCCCTTCGTGGGCGGATCCCTCTGCTGCTTTTGACATCCCGAATCCTGAACCGCTGGGCTCGGCTAGGGTGGTTCACTTGCATGCTCCCCTGAGCGACCACGTGTACCAAGGTCTTCGATCCTTCGACTACCCAGACCTAATCGAGCGCGTCGATGGCTTAGTTGCGGATGCTTGTCGGGTACGTTTGTCAGCTGGCCCCCGTCCGTTTGGTTTTCTCTAACTAATCCCTCAGTCTCGTCTGCAGCTGACCGGGGCCCTGCATGGCCTGGGTGTTTCGTTTGCCGCCCAGAACCGATCTCTCCATCAGTTGGAGTCTCGTCGGGAGGCACTGGAAACCCAGCTCCGTTGTGCCTGGCCCCCGCCGACTGATGGAGCTTGGGCCGCACTGCGCTCTGAGAACGCGGCCTTACGAGGACAGGCTGCTCATGCTGAGGCGCAGCTTCGAGATCTTTTGACAGGGCTGAGCGCGGCTCGAGCCTCTGAGGCTCAACTGCATCAACATTTGGCTTATTTGGAGGGAAGCGAACATCAAGCTCGGGCTCGTGAGCTTAGAGCAAACGCTGAGCTGGTCCAGGCTCAGGTGGATCTTCTGGAGGCCAACCAATCCGCCGCTACGCTTCTCACCGCTCTGAAGGCCAAGGAGGCGGAGCTGGCTGCCTGTAAAAGCGACCTTGCGTGGATGTGCGAGCGCCCCGAGACTCGAGCGGCCCCGGCAAAGCCGGCTCGAGATGGGCGCGACAAGGCAACAATCAGAGTTTCGTCGCCGTCCTTGGGGCCTACCTCGTAGGCGCAGGTCCTGTAATTGGAGGTCTATCTTCCCCCTATTTTGTGACGTAGGCGAGGGCCACCTATTTTGTTACGGACATTGCTCTTCTCTTTTGTTTCCTTGTCATTCATTTGCTTCTGTTTTCGCGTGTGGCGGTTGGCAAGTCGGTGACGGGACTGGCCGCCTCTTTTCTGAAGGGAAAATGGTATCCCCTGGGTTGAGGCCGTGGTTTTTCCGCTCGCGGATACTCTTGGCTGTAACTTGCGGGGCTTGGCTGTTCGTGGCCGATCCGTGAGCCCAGGATGGTGCGTCGGGCGGGGGTCACACCCCCTGACTGGGGGCTGAATCAGTGGCTACTTAAGAGGGGAGCATGAATATGCCCGCTTGGAGCCTCGGCAGCCATTGCGACCGGATGTAAGGGTTGACTCGGGAAGGTATTCCAAGGGCACCACCCCGATAGAGTGCGTGGGGACCCCCCCCCCCCCCCCCCCCCCCCCCCCCCCCCCCCCCCCCCCCCCCCGAGGGAATGGCTTGCGTAGAGCAAGAGGGAGACCACTCGGTCAGGTAACCCCTCGGGCTGCATGGATCATCCTGCGCCTGCACAAGAGCCGATCCGAGGGAAGAGCTTGCGTGGAGCAAGAATGAGGCCGCTCGGTCGGGTAACCCCTCGGGCTGCATGGATCATCCTGCGCCTGCCCAAGAGCCGATCCGAGGGAAGAGCTTGCGTGGAGCAAGAATGAGGCCGCTCGGTCGGGTAACCCCTCGGGCTGCATGGATCATCATGCGCCTGCCCAAGAGCCGATCCGAGGGAAGAGCTTGCGTGGAGCAAGAATGAGGCCGCTCGGTCGGGTAACCCCTCGGGCTGCATGGATCATCATGCGCCTGCCCAAGAGCCGATCCGAGGGAAGAGCTTGCGTGGAGCAAGAATGAGGTCGCTCGATCAGGTGCCCCCTCGGGCGCCTGAGAGCCTCGCCGAGGCTTCCCGGTCGAGGGCATCCCGGGGAGCGTGTGCCGCCACGCGCCGCCTGAGAGTCTCGCCGAGGCTTCCCGGTGGAGGGCATCCCAGGGAGCGTGGGGCGCCACGCGCCGCCTGAGAGTCTCGCCGAGGCTTCCCGGTCGAGGGCATCCCAGGGAGCGTGGGCCGCCACGCGCCGCCTGAGAGCCTCGCCGAGGCTTCCCGGTTGAGGGCATCCCAGGGAGCTTGGGCCGCCACGCGCCGCCTGAGAGCCTCGCCGAGGGTTCCCAATCGAGGGCATCCCAGGGTGCGTGGGTCGCCACGCGTCGCTTGAGAGCCTCGCCGAGGCTTCCCGATCGAGGGCATCCCAGGGAGCGTAGGCCGCCACGCGTCGCCTGAGAGCCTCGCCGTGGCTTCCCGGTCGAGGGCATCCCAGGGAGCGTGGGCCGCCACGCGCCGCCTGAGAGTCTCGCCGAGGCTTCCCGGTCGAGGGCATCCCAGCGAGCGTGGCCCTCCACGCGCCGCCTGAGAGCCTCGCCGAGGCTTCCCGGTCGAGGGCATCCCAGGGAGCGCGGGTCGCCACGCGCCGCCTGAGAGCCTCGCCGAGGCTTCCCGGTCGAGGGCATCCCAGGGAGCGTGGGCCGCCACGCGCCGCCTGAGAGCCTCGCCGAGGCTTCCCGGTCGAGGGCATCCCAGGGAGCGTGGGCCGCCATGCGCCGCCTGAGAGCCTTGCCGAGGCTTCCCGATCGAGGGCATCCCAGGGAGCGTGGGCCGCCACGCGCCGCCTGAGAGCCTCGCCGAGGCTTCCCGGTCGAGGGCATCCCAGGGAGCGTGGGGCACCACGCGTCGCCTGAGAGCCTCGACGAGGCTTCCCGGTCGAGGGCATCCCAGGGAGCGTGGGCCGTCACGCGCCGCCTGAGAGCCTCGCCGAGGCTTCCCGGTCGAGGGCGTGGGCCGACACGCGCCGCCTGAGAGCCTCGCCGAGGCTTCCCGGTCGAGGGCATCCCAGGGAGCGTGGGCCGCCACGCGCCACCTGAGAGCCTCGCCGAGGGTAATGCAGCAACGACTGTTCTTTCAGGAAAACCATTTCTGACGGGCGCATCGGACAAATGATATATGATCCAGAAGATCTGATTTCAGACATGCGACAAGTGTGTAGAAAGCGTCCCTACTTCCAAACGCATAGAATATCCCCATGTTCAAGAGGACCGAATTATATAGACGTATAAAATATATGGGATACATCCAGAAGCCTAAATGTCAGATATGACGGAGACAGGACCTGCCCTTCCCCTGTTGCCCCGGCGGTCCGGTTCCGCTTTAGAAAGAAAGTAGAACCAAGGAATACCCTGTGAGGGTCCCTCAGAAAACCTCTGGGGCGTTAAGGACTCTTCCGCGATCGAGTACGGGAAAACTCGTGTTCTCCGGGGACGCTGTCTGCCAGAACCCATATGGATCTCCCATTCTCACTTCCGATCAGGCTGCTGGTGTGCCCTCCTTCTAGCGCCATTTTTGATCCTGTCGCGAAATGAGGTGGCAGTCCAACGAGCCGGACAGGCCTCCCGGGAGTCACGAGCCGATGAGGTGGCCGTTCGCCAGCCGCTCCCCGCCTTGCTCCTGCAAAACAGGGACCGTCAGAAAATCCGCCGGGGGAATCCCCGGTCAGGCACTCCGACGATCAAGTAGTCCCGAGTATAGATGAGCGGAAACTGAATGGAAATGGGGCCAGGGATGTGAGAACTCGCGCGCGCGTACCTGGAGTAGGGAGAGTGCCAAGCTTATATGACGGGGGGGGGGGGGGGGGGGGGGGGGCTGACAACTCCCGTCCACGTAGATGGGACCAGGTGTGATGGCTATCAGCCCGTATGGAGCATGGGGAAGCGGCGCGACATGGCGCGGGGTGCTCCGGCAGTACCTGAGTACTGGGTGAGCAGTACAAGAGTACTGGAGGCGCAGTACGAGAGGAACCCCACTGGCAGGGTTGTACCCCAGAAGTAGGAATGTGAGGGGATGCGTGGGTAGGACAGCCCGTACCTCGAGCGCCGACTAGCAGGTCCGTGTGCTACGGACCGAGTCGGGTAAAGACCAGGGAGCATGGGCCACCACGCGTCCGTTTGGTGGGGGGTGAGAGAGAGGGAGCGCGGGGTACGCTCTGGGTCGGGGGTATCACAAGACTTGACCTCGCTAATGAGGCTGAACCTTGTTCTGGGTTGAGGTAAGCCGGTATGAACAACTAGGTCTTCTACGAGGTTGGCCGGCTGAGAGCTGGGCCGGTCGCCTTCTCAGGTGACCCCGGTGGACCGTCTTTCCTTCTTTCCTGTGGAAGGTCCTGGGCGCGAAGCCCCGTATGCTGCTGGGGCGGTTGACCTGGGTGCCAGGCTCCCTCGGCGCCAGGCTGGCCTGTGGGCCCGGCCTATGCCCCTCCCCGTGGGCAAGGCCGGGATCACTGGTGGTCAGTGAAAAACTTCCATGGGGATTAGTCGGTTTGAAGAGCTGAATACTGAATTATCAGAAAATTATTACAATCTCAATAGATGATTCTCAGATGGCCTAACAACTAAGAGCAGCTAGTTACTAAGCTCCTTTCATGATACATACCACATTCAAAGAAAATATTTGTTGCCCTAGTGGTTTGTACGCCTTTCAGGAACCACTTGTTTAAATTAAAGTTTTTTTAATATTGCTGACAACTAATAGGAGGTATTGATCTAACCTTGTATTAGTTACATGTTGTCTGAGTGCCTTATCTCCTTGGAAATAGGGGCAGTTACATAAATTCATATTTTGGATCCTTCCATCTGTTTGATTGCATTTAGAATTTTGGTACTCCCTTAATCAGTTAGTTCAAGGCAAATGGTTTACTTTAGGTAGTGGCATTCATATATGGACTAGATAAAAATCAATCAGAACCTTATTATATAGTCAATTATCCTGTATGATCATTATTTTCAATACACAAATATGAACTTCCGTGCCTAAATATAATATGGAGAAAAAGAAATCTTGTGTTTGCAATATAATCCAAGGTAGTTGGATTTTTTTGAGCTAGATAAATTTTCTCAGTCAAAAAGTATTCTTCAAACATTAAAGTTTTACATATTATCTTCTTCTGGCACGGAATGCATGCTTTGATGAAGAGGAAATGCTGTCAAAGTTCTCAAAGGTTGGATAAGGGCTGAGTTGTCTGCATGGTGGAACCATTATTCCCATAATTTAGGGATTATGGGATTTAACTTATCAAGGGTATATTCTCATAATTCTTCCTTTGTTGGTAGTGTAAATATATGCCACTATCCTATGGTTTTTCCTTCACCAGAAACAGGAATGTTCTTTGATGTCCTTGGTGTTTTTCAGTTGTCCAGCTTGTCACTAAAATCATCTGTATCCTAATCCGCTCTGTTGTTTCATCAACTACGTGGTTTTTATAACATTTCTTTTACCTTTGAACTTGCTATAGCTGTAGAGAACAATTCTGTCCTTTCCATCTGGATGTATTCATTCCATTAAACTTTGTTTCTGTTATATTGCAGACTGTAAACTTTAAAAGTTCTGAAATCATGGACCTTGCAAAAGTTGTGGTGAGTCATTTCTCCTCAAGAAAAGTATTTGTTGTGCTTTCATAATACTTACAACTTTATTAGGTTGATTCCTACATCAAACCAGATTGCTAATGATGGACGGCAAGCAGCTGTTGCTGGAATTCTGGAAATTCTTACTATTGTCTGTGAAGCACAACAGTTGCCACTTGCCCACGGTGGTGGGCTTAAGAAGATTTGTTCAAGCTTTGATGGAAGTTGCATGGGACAAGTCTGCACGTCAACTACAGATGTTGCTTTTTATATCGATTCCCACCTCTGGGGCTTTAGAGAAGCTTGCCTAGAACATCATTTACAAAAGGGACAAGGTGTGGCTGGCATGGCATTTGCACTACGCAGACCATGCTTCTCTGGCGATATTACCAAGTATTGTAAAAGTGAATACCCTCTTGTACACTATGCTAGAATGTTCAAGTTAGCTGGACGTCTCACTATATGCTTAAGAAGTGTACTCTGGAGACGATGATTACATATTGGAATACTTTCTTCCAGCCGACTGTAGAAGGTGTGAAGGGGAGAGAATTTTCACTCGAGGAGCCCCATGATAGAGATGATTTGCAGCAAAAATCTATTCCTCTTCAATTGAATGTTGATGATGTATATCCGCAACAGGGGCCTGCCAAAGATTCTCGCTGTTCAAAATCAGGAAGCTCTTTGGATGACAGCATGGATGCCCCTACTTCTCAAGGTTCATGCCAGAGCGGTCCAGTCAATGAAATCTTTATAAGTAATCAACCACCTCTTGACTCAAATCAAGCATTGGATGTTGGCTCTTCCTCAAAGTTCCCATTAGAAAATGATTGTGACCAGAATCTCCCGAATGAAAATTTTTTTCCTAGCCCAATCATTGTAGAAGAACCTCAAACACCGGTTGAAATGACAATCAAAGATTCTGAAAGCGCAAAAGATTGGAGAATTCTCTCTGTGCTTTTGGAAGAGAAGCTTCTCGGATGGTTGTGCCATGATTCCGAATGATACTGCATTAAAAAACTATACAGTACAAGAAAATAACACACTTACCATCATGGCAAGTTACAAAGATGACATAATCAGATTTCGTTTGCCGACTGATGCTGGTGTTGTGGCTCTCAAATATGAAATTTCTAGGAGGTTCAAGATGGATGTGGTTACATTTGATATCAAGTATTTTGATGATGATCATGAGTGGGTGATGTTGGCTTGTGACTCTGATTTGAAGGAGTGCATTGATATTTCCAGATTGTCTGGAGCTTATATTATCAGACTATCTGTTCATGATGTGATTACAAACCTCGGAAGCTCCTGTAAGAGTTCAGAGTTTGATCATCAGATTTTTGGTGCAAGGCATTTCAATACAGCTTGAGTGTATGCCAAAGGCTTGTTTGTTAGTTGCAAAAAATATCTCAATGTTGCTGTTCTTTACAATATTAGGTAAGTGAATCAGACATGACCAAAAGATACCTTTTATTTACTAGGCCTAGTACACACTAGAATGTGGGAAATTGTGGGTTGAACTAAGAAGATTTGTCATTTGAGCAGAGTTGAGGTTTGTTACAAAGCTTGAGCTTTCATCATATGAGCTCACATGTCTTTATCCTTTCCCTTTTTTATTACTTTTATGTGTTATCTTGGTGATTCCAACAGAGCACTTGATTTTGTCGGGTCGAGGTTTTGGGTTGGGGGGTTGTAAAATAAAATTAAATCTTTTATGCGGTCTCATAAAGAATTCAGATTAGTTACATTAATTAGTTAAAATAAACATAAACAAATTAAACTAGTAAAAGGCTCAGACATAAAAATTTATTTGATTGCAACTTAGGTGGTTGCTAATCCAAGACGACTGAAACTCACTATTAAAATATCCTTCTGGCGGAGAAGTCTTTTAAAGACTTTGAAGTACAAGATAGAAAAAAACTAAGAAATGAATTATATGCAGTTGATGGATGAATTGAAAATGAGCTCTAGGGGTCTATTTATAGTCCCGGTCAAACTTATCCGTTTGCTGACGTGGCAGTACTGGGACGCCTGAGTGCTCTAGGGCGCCTGACACGTGGCCTGGATGTTATCTAGTACGCAATGATCGCAAACGGTAGATTGACTGATAACTATATATGGACTCTCAGGTGCCTGTATGCACAGGGACGCCTGAGTGCTGAGGCGCCCAAGATCCTGAGCGCCCGTATCCATATGGGGGCCCGAGAAGCCTTTGGTTAGCAGCTCGCTGACCAAATTTCAGCGGGTCTTCTTTGGGTGATTTCTGGCCAACCGGAGTTAGGCTCACCCGAACTCGACTTCGGTCTTTCAACCCTCGAGTGTCCTTCCTTCCGGCTTCTCGTCGTCCTTCTCGCTCCACCGATATACTTTTTCGCAGCTTTCTCGTCCCTCGGATGCACCGATCCTTCTCGCTCCACCGATATACTTTTTCGCAGCTTTCGCGTCCCTCGGATGCACCGAGTTCGTCGGCTCATTTCTCCGTGCAATCCTTCTCGTCCACTGCGTCTTACGCTCAACTTCCTCCGCTCCTAAGTTCCTGCACACTTAGACAGAGAGATCAAAAACCAACAGGACATAACTTAACTTGGTTGATTATATTAAAACTAACCAGGGCACTAATAGATTTTGTGGAGAAAATCTAAAAAAGTGGTGCAGTGTTAAAATGGCATTCACAACATCTCTTTGAAGAACAAGATGTTAAGGCATCTATCACTGTTCTTCATTAAAATGATTATCTTGTTCCATGAAGAAGAGGTGAATGTTGAAGACATCCATATGAAGAACAACCGACCTTTGAGACAAGGTATCTCCTTATGCTAGACACCTAAAACCAGTAGAAAAAGAAAAATCACATTATGAATTTGCAACCTACTAGTTGTCCTTCCTGCATGAATATGGTTGGGCAGATAATGAAATAGCAAGATAAACAATTTTCCGTAGTTTCTTATAGTTGTTAATTTGATCCATTGCGAAAGAAAAACTCCCTCTATGGACTCTTGCTGCTTGTTTCTCCTGGCTTTCCTTTGATGCGTTCATGTTTACCATTATGCCCCCCTAAGTCATAATCTAGCACTGTAAACTCCAATTCCACTCTGGTTTCCATCTAGCAAAAATGGAGCATAGAACATGTGTTACCTCTTGCATTTACTCTTTTTTTTCCTTCCTTTTATCAAAATTTTTACTAGCAAGTTACCTTTGACCACAAATATGCAGTGTTTGGTGGCTCGGCTACATTTGCACCAAGCTCGGGATCGCCTGAGAACACAAGTAAAAAGTTGTCACTCAAGGTAGCAGCAAAGAGAAAACATTCTACAATGAAACAGACCAAGAAACCTGAAGATGTGTGAAAGATAAGGATCAACAAGATGGCTGCGAGGAAAGATTGTCTAATTTTTCCCATGGTAGCTGATCCGGGGAGATATAGTAGGATCTCCTAAAAAAGACCAAATTTGTAAGCTGAGTTGGAGTTAAGGTAAAGATAATTAACGGGATCTGTCGCTCTATGTTGCTAAGGGACAATCGCCTGCTTTTCGAGGCAAACGACAGACTCGCCGACCCGATCGGCCGACCCGCCAACCCCGACCGACAAATCGGCTGACCGGCTGACCCCGATCGACCGACCGACTGACCCGCCGACCCCGACCGGCTGACCGACTGACCTGCTGACCCGACTTGCCGACATTCCCGGCCGGTCGGTCAATTGACTCAACCTTGCTCTACTTGCTTTTGAGCCTGACCCCGACCCACACGCTGCCGCAACTCGAGTCATCTTGATCTGACCCAGTCATCTGAGCGAGAGCCCTCTCCGCTTGTCGACAGGATCAAATTTAGCGCTGTCTGTGGGAAACTCCGCCTGGTCGAAAGACGAAGATGGACGATTCCAACAAGGTGACAGTTACACTCTCAGAAGAAGACTTCGAGTTGCTGGTAGCTGCTAAAGCTCAAAAGTTAGCAGCCGAACAGAAGATTGTCGATCGCCAAACTCAAGAAGGTCCCTCCGAGGCGGCTGCTCGTGCTAGCACAAAAGGCGAAGTTCGCCCGGGGGGTAGTCCCCATTTCCCCCAGCGTTCTTCGGCCCAAAGGAGAGTGCCGGATAGTATGATCCTTTGGAAGTCTCCTCTAGCCGAGCAAGACTCAACAAAGGGAAGCCTCCGGTAAGCCAGGTCCCCGGTGAGCGCACCGGATTCCCCTTCTCTAACCAAGTTCTACAGGAGCCGGTTCCCAAGTATTTTCGACTTCTATCTATTCCTGAGTATGGAGGAGTCACAGACCCATAAGAACATTTGATGAAGTTCGAGAATGCAGCCCTGCTGCATCAATATAATGATGGCATCAATTGTCACATCTGGGTAACACCATGGAACAACCGCTTGGCGTGAGCCTGCTACAGCTGCGCATGTTAGTAAGAGATCCCAAGGGGAGCGGTTGAGGCACGTGACGACGAGGAATTCGCGAAGGGGATTTGTCGCCATTAAGGAGCGCCATGCACCTTCACGAAGGATGGAAGAGGTATCATTGCAGTACCTCGAAAACCATGGAAGCCTTTTTGGGAAGACAAAATCAAAAAGGGATTGCCTTGAGACCCGAGGCAAATTCTATAATTCTCGGACCCAGTATAACTACCAGGGAAGCTGCAACGGGTGGAAGGACCCACTAGGACATAACTTCTTCATCACCACACTAGTCTAATCAGTCAGACACACTTTCTTCGATCAGACTTGAAGGGAGGGACTTGTGATGGGGTTGAGTACCCCGTGACTGACACGTGGGCTGAAGAAGCTGTGTGGCAAGATATAGCGATTTTTAACAACTCTCTTTCCGTAGCTCCCAAGACCCTCTCGAAAAGAGGATCCCCTGGGACCCCCCCCCCCCCCCCCCCCCCCCCCCCCCCGCCCGCCTGTGCGGGTAGACACACCCCGGAGTTCAATCAGAAGTCGCACTCTCGAGATCACCTCAGGAAGCTAGGTCCCCGAGACCACCTCGGGAAAGTGGAATGCCCGGGACCCCTCGGGTCGGAAGACCCCGAGATCACCTCGGGGAAGCGAAGCCCAAGAAGCATCCGGCCTCAAGTAACGGTCCCCCTTTCTTCGGATCTGCAGATACCCATCACCCCTTATCATGGAGTCATCATGACCCATAATTGTTGCAACGGTCCGAACTTAATGGCGGCGTGGACCGTTTCAAAGGTTATCCTGTAACCGACAATCAGGGGGACGTGGCAAAGATCGTGGAGACTCATAAGACAACCGCCGCAGGTATAAAAGGTACTCCAACCCCTCCGATAAAAGGGTGACACTCTCCCTACTTCACGCATATTCTTTTCTGCCTTCTCTGCATCTCCTGGATCGAGACACTGACTTGAGCGTCGGAGTGGGCTCCGCTAGATAACCTTCGACGTGTTCCCCTAATGCTCGTGTTAATCTTGCAGGGTGTGAAGTTCTTCCTCCAGCGTCAGCGTCCGCGTGGGCTGAACCCTGGTGACTGGCCGTCGATGTTGATTTCTTCCGGAATAGCGAGGTTCCTCCTTCGTCGTCGCTTTCTTCTGACGTCTCTCCCCCTTTATCAGTGCTCCCTTTTTGATGACTTGTCATTAGCGCAAGTCCCGCGTATTCTTGACCTTCTGACTCTTCTGACGAGGACTCGTCCCAGATGTCCTTCAGTGCCTTTTTCTTCTTTGGTTGGTTCTTGAGTTTAGGACACTGGTCCTTCAAGTGTCCCTCCTCGTTGCAGTTGTAGCATCTGATTATTTGTTTCTTTGGAGACCGTCTTCTTTTTTGTGTTCTTGAAAATTTGTTAGCTTTAAAAGAACTTACTATTTTTGTTGTTTCGTCGTCAGTCGAGGATTCCCCGTCGAATTGGATCTTCCTTGTGTTCAGTGTGACGATGTCGACTTTCTTATTCTTTTCTACAAATCGAGATTCGTGAAGCTCCAAAGTAGAAAACTATTGCTCTAATGTACTTACCTCTAAATCTTTCGAAATGAATTACGCGTCGATTACCAAGGTCCATTCTGGGGTTCTCAAAAACGCGTTTAAGACATACCTTTGAGCATCACAACTCGTTACCTTTTCTTTGAGGTTCTCAAGGTCCGTGATTAGTTCTTTTTCCTTGGCGTGTAGATGCACAACTGATTCTCCATCTTCCATCCGGAGGTTTGTCAGTTGGCTTCGAAGGAGGTCTCGTCTATAAAGTCTGCTTGCTTCTTCTTAGTCCACGACTCTAATTCTTTATCCTCACCATTGTTGTCTTTAGGAACCGAAAAATCATTTTTCATAATTAGTAGCAGTTCAATATCAGTTTTAAAAAATACCTGCATTCAACGCTTCCACATCACGAACTCCCCCTCAAACTTCGGCGGGTAGATTACTGCTCCAACCATTTTCTCGAAATTACTGCAGTCGGCTGTTAGTCCTTCTGCGGCGACCCTAACTCTGATACCACTTGTTGGATCGGGTTGGCCCGGCTAGAGGGGTGAATAGACGGTTATAAAAAATAAAGTGGAAGCTCTCGTCTTTTATAAAGGAACTTGGTGGCAACTAAGAACATTGCTTCCAAGGCAGTAGATGCTCAACAAAAATCTCTTTATGGCGGAGAAGTCTTACAACAAAAGCACGCTAGACTTTAGAGATTTTACAAGTGAATGAATTGATTTCTAAAACTAAAACTCTAAGTCTATTTATAGCCTAAGAGAATAAATCTGAATCGTTGATTGTTGATGAATTTTCTCATGGTCGTTGATCTATGGATGTGATCTGGACGGTTGATCTTGGATAGGATTAAACTGCAACTATTGAATATGATTAAAGGATAAGGTTTTATCCGTTAAGAGATAAAGTTTAATTAAAACTTTATCTTCTACTCGAGACTTTGCTGCTGTGATCTCCAGGTGATCAGGCGCCCGATCTGGTTCAGGCGCCTGGTTTCCCGCTATGTTCGGCTTTGGCAGTAGCTCGTTGACTTGGCCCTCTCGGGGCGCCCGATACGATCTGGGCGCCTGATATACTGGGCGCCTGAGTAGATACGGGTGCCTATATACGGGGGCGCCCGACATTGAATCGGACACCTGGTTTGACTTGGTCAAACTGACTAGCCTTTTGGTTCTTTGTCTTTTAGGTGATTTCCGGCCAACCAGAGTTAGGCTCACCCAAACCCGACTCCGGCCTTTCACCCCTAGCGTGCTTTCTCCAGGCTTCCCGTCCCTCGGACGTCGCGCACGTCCTTCTCGATCCACAGGTGTACTCTTCCGCAGCTTTCACGTCCCTCGGATTGCACCGAGCCCGTCGACTCACTTCCCCGCACAATCCTTCTCGTCTGTTAGGTCTTACACTCGACTTCCTCCGTACCTAAGCTCCTGCACACTTAGCAGTGAGATTAAAAAACACAGGACCTAACTTAACCTAGTTGATCACATCAAAACTAACCGGGGTACCAACAAAAAAAATACTTAAAATTACATTACACCTAAATTTTTAATTAATGCTATAGGTAGAAATTTATTTTGGGTTCCTAAATCTGTATTGAGCTGTTAAAAATTATTTTTTAAGCATGCTTAAATTAATGTTTTTGTTTTCATTTTGAATTTTTTTAATTTTTACAGTAAATTTAATTATAAATTTTCCTGTGATGGACGACATTCATAATCCACAAAAAAATTGGGATTTTTTCCACCATTAAATGAATTTTTATGAATTACTGATCAAAAGTTGAATTTTTAATTATAAAAATACTTCGAAGATAATTTTTGAAATGTCAAATTAGCCGTTCGAGTTTGACTTGTTAAAAAATTATCAAGATTTTCTAAACTAAGAATTCATTTTAAACATTTATTTTTCAATTTTAGTTCATCTGTTAAGGAATTATTTTTAAACACTCAACAATAAAGTATTTTATCTTCAAAATTTTACATGACTAGATTTGATATTTTCACTTGTTCTCAAAAATTTTCATTAATTTCATAATTTTCTATGAAAACCTGAGTTTTTAAATTTAAAGAATCTCAAAAATATATTTTTGATAAAATAAATTTTTCTGTAACTGTTGATTAAATCTTACCTACTCAGAAAAATAATAAGTTGTTTTGGACAAAGAAAACTATTTCCTCTATTTTCTTTCTTTCAAAATTTTTTAGTTTTTAAAAAAAAAATTCCTTAACTATTTTTTTATGTGATTAAAGGAGGAGAAATGAGAATTATGTTAAGGGGAGGTCTTAATTGTTTTACTTTTGTAATTAATTGCAAAATTTATTATTTGTTTTTTATATATTGTTTGTGTTTCCCTAAGATAACTCAAATTGGTGCATATCAAAAAGAGAGAGATTGTAAGTACCCTCAAATAGTTATGATGTGGTCAACTGAGTCAAGTTAGGCCCTGTTGGTTTGATGCCTTGTGTCTAAGTGTGCAGGAGCTTAGGAGCACAAGAAGTCATGCGAAAGACGCAGTAGACGAGAAAGATGACATAGGAAGGGAGTCGATGGGCTCGGTGCATCCAAGGAACAAAAAGACTATGGAAGAGTACACCTATGGATGAGAAGGATGTACCCAACATTCGAGGGACGAGAAGCAGGGGAGGAAACTGTTCGAGAAAATGGCCGAAGTTAGGTTCGGGTGAGCATAACTCCGGACAACCGGATAATCACCCAAAAACAGTATCAGAAAATTGGTCAACCAAAGGATGACTCAATCTAGGCACCCGAGTGAACTCAAGTAACCCTGGCCCGAGTGAACTCAGGCGCCCGGGTATACGGGCATATGTGCTGCACTCGGGCGCCTAGAAGAAACTTATAGCTTTCCAGTCGTTGCAACATGGATAAGTTTTGACCTAAGTCAGGCATTGTGTTGCACTCGAGCACCCATGAGATGTCATGTCAACATCTCAATAAGTCTTCTGAGCTCTATAAATTGAGCCCGTTAGCTTAGAATTATTAATTAATTGAATTGTAATCTCTTCTGTAATTCTGTGCTTAAGTGTTCTGTGCTTTCAACGAGTGTAAGAGGCTTCTCCGCCTATAAAGAAGGAGAAATTCTAGTAAGTTTTCATCATTTTGGATTAGCAACCACCTAGGTTGCAAACCAAGTAACTCGAAGCCTCGCCGTTTATTATTGTTATGCTTTGTATTATTTCTAACTGCTTACTAATCAATCATCTTTGTTAAAGAATAGTAAAATATTGACTTTTTAATTTTTCAAGGCTATTCACCCCCTCTAACTGACCCGACACGATCCTACATAATTTATCTATCTAGTTTGTTGGATATGGCTTGGCGGGTTTCCTTAGCGAATACTCCGTCGATCCGAGAGACCTCTCCATGTCTACGGATTAAAAATTTAATCCGAATGAAGACCCGTCTCCCATCGGCCATCTCGTGTCGTATCGAATGATCCAAATCACAACTCGGTCAATTACAAAAATCGGTCTTGTGATTTGCTTGACTGTTCGTCCGCGGAAAAGGCGACGAGTTGATCACCAGCTTTTGTGTTTATCGTTGGGGTCCAGTTAGTTAATTAACAACTATGATACGAAATCAAATTAATAAACTAACACACATGAAATGACAAGGTTAGTGAACATAGCACAAAATAGACATAAGGTTAATCAACGGAGCATGGAAAGAATTATACCTTTTCGATCACCTTACGGTCTTCTACCTTATGTCCCTCCCTTCGCGGACGTCGTGTGGGCGACAATCTGCCAGGTTGTTCTCTGATGTAATCTTGGCAACAGCCACTTCTCCTTGTTTTACGATTTCTCGTATCAGGTGGTACTTGCGCTCTATGTGTTTACTCGCCTTATGGGCTCGTGGTTCCTTCGAGTTTGCAACTGCACCACTGTTATCACAAAAGCTTGTGATAGATCTGGGCAAACCAGGAATCACATCCAAGTCCATGATGAGGTTTCTGAGTCATACAGCTTCCTTGGCTGCCTCTGAGGCTGCCACATATTCAGCTTCCATGGTGGAGTCCGCCACGCATTTCTGCTTGACACTCCTCCAAACAATGGCTCCACCTCCTAAAGTAAACACAAACCCTGAGGTAGGCTTACTCTTGTCCCTATCTGACTGGAAATCTGAGTCCGTGTAACCCACAGGGACTAATTGGTCTGCCCGGTAAACCAGCATATAATCCCTAGTCCGTCTCAAGTATTTCAATATATGCTATACCGCAGTCCAATGTCCCTGCCCAGGGTTACTCTAATATCTGCTAACCATGCCCACGGCAAAACAAATATCAGGTCTCGTACACAACATAGCATACATGAGGCTTCCTACTGCCGAAGCATAAGGAACCGCCTTCATTTCTTCTATCTCCTTTGATGTTTTCGGAAACATCTCCTTGGATAGAGGAACTCCATGCCTGAAGGATAGGAAACCCTTCTTGGAGTTTTCCATGCTAAAACGAGACAAGACAGTGTCAACATATGAAGCTTGGGATAAGCACAACATCCTTTTCTGGCGATCCCTTATGACTTTGATCCCAAGGATGTGTCCCGCTTCTCCTAAGTCCTTCATATCAAACTACTTTGATAGCTAGACCCTTACGTCTGATAACACTTTGACATTGTTGCCGATTAACAAAATGTCATCTACGTAAAGTACAAGAAACACCACGACGTTTCCATCACATCTTTTGTATACACATGAGTCATCCGGGCTTTGAGTAAATCCATATGACTGGATTACTTCATCAAAGCAGATGTTCCAAGATCTTGAAGCTTGCTTCAATCCATAAATGGACCGATTCAGCTTACACACAAGATGCTATTTGCCTTTTGCTATGAACCCTTCTGGTTGCTGCATGTAGATAGTCTCCTCAAGACTTCCGTTAAGGAAAACCATCTTGACGTTCATCTGTCATACCTCATAGCCCATATGAGCTGCAATAGATAAGAGAATCTGGATCGACTTAAGCATGGCTACCGGCGAAAAGGTCTCTTCATAATCGATCCCTCTTTCTGAGTGTACCCTTTCGCAACAATCCTAGCTTTGAAGGTCTCAACCTTCCCGTCTGATCCTCTCTTTCTCTTGTAGATCCACTTGCATCCAATGGCTTTTACACCATTAGGTGGTTCTACTAATTCTCAGACCTGATTAGAATCCATAGATTCTATCTCTGAGTTCATTGCTCTTTGCCAAGAATCTGTATCCTGATCTTGGAGGGCCTCGTCATAGGTTCAGGGATCCGGTTCATATTTACCAGAGACCAAGTCCGAAGACTCTCCCAAAAATATAAACCTTTCAGGCTGTCTCACAACCCTCCCACTACGACGAGGCACCACCTGTGTATCCTAAGTGACACGCGGTGCAGTAACTTATGGTGTATCCTCTTGTACAATTGGTCCTAAGGTCGGAACATCCCCTCTTAACTCTTCAAGCACTAGTCTACTCTTGGGCTTATGGTTCATCACATAGTCTTCCTCTAAGAATCTGGCATTCGTACTAACGACTACCTTCTGATCCTTAGGACTATAGAACAGACCACCCTTCGTTCCTCTAGGATAGCCTACGAACAGACGTACCTCCGTACGAGATTCCAACTTATCAGTATCTCCCTTCAGCACATGTGCTGAACTACCCCAAATCCGAACATGTCCTAGACTGGGCTTTCGCCCAGTCCACAGTTCTGTGGGAGTATGAGGGACTGACTTAGATGGAACCAAGTTCAGTATGTACGTTATCGTTTCCAGAGCGTATCCCCAGAACGAACCAGGTAAGTCTGAATAGCTCATCATGACCTAACCATTATCATAAGAGTCTTATTCCTTCTTTCTGCCACTCCATTCTGTTGGGGTGTACCGGGTGCAGTTAGCTGAGACTGAATCCCAGCTTCTGATAGGTAGTTCCTAAACTCTCCAAAGAGGTATTCACCACCACGATCTGATCGCAGTGTCTTGATACTTTTACCTCGATGTTTCTCCACATCAGCCTTGAATTCTTTGAACTTTTCAAAGCATTCAGACTTGTGTCATATTAGGTAGATGTACTTATACTTTGAATAATCGTCAATGAAGGTGATGAAATATTCAAAGTCACCTCTAGCCTAGATTGACATAGGACCACACAAATCAGAATAAATCAGTTCTAACACATCTTTGGCCATATACCCCTTAGCCTTGAAAGGCCTCTTGGTCATCTTACCTTCCAAGTAAGATTCACAGGTCGGGAGATCCTCCACCACTAATGAACCCAAGGGCCCATCGGTTATCAACCTTTGAGTCCTACTAAGGTTAATATGACCAAGCCTAAGGTGCCAAAGACACGTCTGATTTATCTTAGAAGGCTCCTTTCTCTTATTTAAGTTAGATGATGAGCTATTTACTTCAGTATGCATCGTGGGAGTTATTGGTTCTAGAGTATACAGATTGTCAACCATTGTACTCGAACAAATAATCTCTCTATTTCTTTTAATAACAACTTTATTATCAAAAGCAATAGAATATCCATCCTTTATCAACTTAGAAACTGAAATTAAATTCTTTCTAAACGAGGGTACATAAAGGCAATCTCTCGGAACTCTCTCAAAAGATAAATAGAAAAATCCCACTGCAACTGCTACCACTTTTGTAGCATCGCCCATGTAGACCACGATTTCTTCATTGGTTAGCCATCGGGTTTCCTGGAACCCCTGCAGAGTATTGCAGACATGGTCAGTGGCTCCCGTATCTATGCACCAGGTACTGGTAGATAGCACCGCTAAACATGTTTCAACGACTAAGGCTGAAGAAATACCTTTGTTCTGACGACAGGGATAGTCCGCCTTCCAGTGCTCAGTTTGCTTGCACGTGAAGCACTTGCCTTTCGGCTTCTTCACGCCAGTCCGAGGTCCTTGCGATGCTGCTGCCTTCTTAAACCCTCTTTGTTTCTTCTTCTTCCTGCCTTTCGGCACAGAAGAAGAAACCCTTTGAGTTACTAAGGCCTGCGAGTTCTGACGAAAAAGACCCTCTGCCACCTGGAGTTCTCCTAGCAGTTTACCCAACATATAATCCCTTTTGTTCATATTATAGTTGAGCCTGAACTGCTCAAAACTCCTTGGCAGAGACTGGAGTATAATATCGACCTGGGATTCCCCGTCGATCTGTGCTCCCAGTACCTCAATCTCATTGAGGTGAGCCATCATTTTTAGGACATGTTCCCTCACGGGTGTCCCTTCGACCATAGTGGTCGTCATCAGACTCTTCATCGCGGACTACCTAGCAGCTCGACCTTGGTGCCCAAAGAGATCTTTGAGGTTCAGCATCATGTCACTAGCAGTGGCCATGGCCTGATGTTGATGTTGCAGCACATTTGACATAGATGCCAGAATGTAGCACCGCGCCATCTCATCTGCCTTTTTCCACTTCTTGTAACGCTCCCTCAACTCTTCACCAGAGTCCTCTCTAGGCTTTTCCGGACATTCCTCAAAGAGTACAAATTTGTATTCTTCAGCAGTGAGGACAATGTCAAGGTTCCTCTTCCAGTCTATATAGTTTGGGCCAGTAAGTTTGTTATCCTTAAGAATTGTTGCTAGTGGGGTAAAGGTCATTTTGAAAAACCTGAGAATCACAATATACACTACTTTAGAAATCGAAAACAAATTGATTCCTCAAAACAATTAATTTTCGAAATCAACCAACACCCCTATACACCGAGAAATTCGCATGCCACGATGGTGTGGACGTATACGAATCCCTACATTCGTAAAAGGAGGTTTTACCCATCAATCTTACTATCTTGTTAACCTAACTTTTTGATAAGTAAGATCAATAGTTGGTTCTCTTCGGCTCTGCGAAATAATAGCAGTGACTCCGATGGGGAGGATACTTATTATTCGCATCTAAGTGTGCACCATTACACGACACTAAGAAAATTATTTCCAATTATGTCTTCCGATGGGGAAGTACACACGCTCTTTAATAATTTTTTATAGTCTTTTTCGACCCAGTGATCTGCAGAATAAGTTCATCCGATGGGGATGAAGACACTCAGAGCCGACGCGCATACTTGTTTGCATCACTTGCCGAATTGTAATGGAAGTCATGGGACCCTTAGGGTCCCTCTCCCACTTAGTAATTTATCTCAAGGAATTTTACTAGCACAACCACACAACCAAGCACATAACCAATAATATGAAAAATAAAGAAAATCCTAGATTTTTCAACTTTTATGGCCCTTGGTCTCTAATGCGCCTCCAGTTGTGTCGTCACATCGTTCGCTCCTCCCTTCCTTCTGTGCATGCTACCTTGAGGGATCTCTGAGCCGAAATGACTAGCTAATTATTTTAACATCATCGATCCTATACTCCACGAAGGACCGTACATGAAAACTAGGTCGAACGTAAAATAAAAAACTCAGCTAAACATGTGTCGTATTTAATTACAAAAATTAAATACCTAGCCTCGTCAACCCCGAGGATTAATTAATTACAAAAATTTCGGATAACCATCACACACATCAATTATTTTGGCCATGAAGTTGGAATCTCGTGCCTGCAACACAAAGTTAGCCTACGCACATCCACGCATCATCCAGCAAAATAAAATGTATGAAAATTGTAAAAAATTAACCAATCCTAAACACACTAAGCCGGAAACCTCATCTATGATACCAATTGTTGGGTATGACTTGGCGGGTTTCCTTAGTGAATACTCGGTCGATCCGAGAAACCTCTCCATGTCTACGGATTAAAAATTTAATCCGAATGAAGACCCGTCTCCCATCGACCATCTCGTGCCGTATCGAATGATCCAAATCACAACTCGGCCAATTACAAAAATCGGCCTTGTGATTTGCTTGACCGTTCGACCGGGGAAAAGGCGATGAGTTGATCGTCGGCTTTTGTGTTTATGGTCAGGGTCCAGTTAGTTAATTAACAACTATGATACGAAATCAAATTAATAAACTAACACACATGATATGACGAGGTTAGTGAACATAGCACAAAATAGACATAAGGTTAATCAACGTAGCATGGAAAAAATTATACCTTTTTGATCACCTCGCGGTCTTCTACTTTATGTCCCTCCCTTCATGGATGTTGTGTGGGCGACGATCTACTGCAAACCGAGATCACCAAGGCGACCAATCAATCGCACTATCTTCTCCTCTCCTTGCTGACCCAAACCCTAACCAAGGGTTGTTGCCGCCGGCCCCTTTCTTCCCTTCTCCTTTGCGCCACCGGCCAACAGCAGCCACCAAGGCGCCGCCGAGCCAATAGTTGACCTCGAGAAGGAAGTGGAGAAGAAGATGGAGAGGAAAGGACCCCTCCAACCAGCCCAAAATCTGATCGCAAACCCTCCCTGCTCAGCTTTGCGTCGCCGCCGCCGAGCCTCCTTGCGCCGCCCCTTTCCGGCCACCGATCTCTCCTCTCTCTCACCGACGCTCACCACAAAGGAGAGGAGACACTCCTCTCCTTGTCTAGTGGTCTTGCTCACGGTGAACTTGAGGGAGGAAGAAGAAAACAAAAGGTGGGTTGCCTCTTGTTGCCGTGACCTAGGAGAGAGAAGGAGAGGAGAGGAGAGAAATATTTTGGCTTAGATTATTCCCCTTGGTTTCTTGATCTCATAGGGTATTTATAGGGCTAAGGTAGGGACCAAGAGGAGAAGTTGGATCTTGGCCCACTAATGGATATAAACCCGATCCATTAATTAAGATTCATTCCACTAAAGGATCTTAATTGAACTTCCTCACCAACCCCCATATTTTCATATGAGCTCCACATATTACGAGTCGTCCATCCCCCGTGTTTAAGATCTCGAATGCCCGTTAATTAATTTAAATTACTGACAATTCAAATTAATTAACCTTTGAGTTCTTGACTAGTACCACTCGACCTTATCATCATACCGGATCAAATCCACCTACAGGGTTTAGCATGATGAACCTTTCGAGCTCATCAAGGGGGCATCATCATCCCGACTCACCAGGACACGGATTTCGTCAATAATCAACAGCACATCATATTATTAATATTATTTCCCAACTCACCGGGCATAACGATCTAACAGAATAGATCTCGTCCATTGGTGAATCAAAGAAATAATAATTAATAATATATGCCCATTATTATATCGAGATTAAGGGATTGTACTCCATAATATAGACTTGAGGTCCTATCCAATTATCAAGTCAGTACAAATTGGATAACCTCGGATTTTGGTCCCACTCAATGTACTCAAAGCACACTAGTGTAATTCTATGGTCAAGACCAACCACATCTAATTACACTATAACTATTCTGATAGGTTGTCCAGTTCTATCTCGGTTGTGAGCCTCTTATTTATACTAAGCAAGAAACTGATAACATGATCTTCCGTGTGACACCACACACCATGTTATCTACAACGCAAAGTAATTGGACTTCATGCATGTACTAATGTAAATAAGCACCTAGTGCAGTTGTGATTCTCTTTTCATAATAAAGATGTTCATATAAAGAAATTCATGTCTTTCAGTATACACATCTTACATAGATGACCTGAGCAGATAATCTCAAGTGTCAATAGGGCTGATTTTGCCAAGCTTCCGACGGCCCGAGTTGGAATGCCACTTGATTGCTCAGTTAGTGATTCGTCTGAATTATCAATCCATCTGACTGCCAAGTGTTGTTTAGTTGGAATAAGTGTTGCCGAGTTGGGATGAAGATGTCGAGTCAAGAATAGGTTCTCCCGAGTGGATTTCGAGTGTAGCCGGGCGAATGATGAGTGCTCCCGAGTGGGAGCTGCATCGGTCCTGAGTCAGGAAAAGAAGATGTCGACGCTTGCTTTCAAGCATTGTTCTTAAAACATATTCGCACCATCTATGACTGTGCTTTGAGGTTATGTGGGTTATCTATATCCCAGAATACAACGGTAGATCGTGATCACCATGAAGGACTGGTGGTTCATCACTATAAAAATAACAAGGGATTGCGACGGACGTTTTTAATAGTCCGTCGCAAGTTGCGACGGATATATAGTACCCGTCGCCAAAATTGCGCAGCAAGTCAAAATCCCGAATATAGCGACGGACTTGGTCAACGTCCGTCGCTAGTGTGACGGATATTATAAATTACCCGTCGCTAGTTGTAAGTGACCGGGTCAAACACCCTCAATATAGCGACGGAATTGTCAACGCCATCGCTAATCGGCGACGGACAAGTTATCCGTCGCAATATTTCTTAAAAAGGGTGACGACCCCTTCCCCCGCAGCCACCCGAACCCTAGCGACGGTCGAGCTCCCACCGATTCTCCTCTCCGGCGATTCTGCGTCGATTCTCCTCCGGCGAACCCTCCTCCGGGGACCAGGTACTCGACCTAAGCTCCATTTGCCGTATCAACTCGGTTTGTTTGTGCTAACGCGGCGCCGTCGTCTTCTCCGGGCAACCACGGCTCTTGGCACGGCCGCGCGCGACCTCGCGCGGCCAGGTGCGGCCTCGCATTTGCAAGCGGCGCCTGCTGCTGGTTGCGGGCCAGTGCGGGCGGCCGCTGTCTCCTGCGGCCGCGCGGCACCTGCTGCGGCCGCGCGGCGCCTGCTACGGCCGCGCGGTGCCTGCTGCGGCCGCGCGCCGTCTGCTGCGACCGGCCGACGACTCCTACAGCTGGCGGCCCCTGCTGCGGCCGACACCCTAATTAAACCCTAATTAATGGGTTTAATTAGGGTTTTAGGTGTAATTAATTGAATTAATTAGATTAATTCAATTAATTTGATTAATTCAATAATTAATCAGTTAATTAATTAGTTAAATTATCATTTAATTATTTTAGATAATAATTTCCTTTGTTAAATCATAAATTGTGTAATTAATTCATCAAATGTTTGATTTATTTTAGGTTAATTGTGTGGTTATTTAGAATAATTAGATGATTAATTGTTTGTTTAATTAGATTAATTGATTTATTAATTAGATCTTGTTTGATTAATGTTAGATTAACTGTTTGAATAATTAGATTAATTTGTTGATTAATTCTTTGATTACTTAGAATAATTGATTCATTATTTATATCATGTTTGATTAATTAGATGTATTTTGTAGCATAACATCAATATCAAATTTTAATATGGATCATAATATGTGTGGTTTGATTAAATTGTCTTATCTGAATTCAGATACAATGTATCCGAACAAGGCATGGATGTATAATAGGTTAGACAATGGATTTATCCGTGACGAATTTTTTGCTGGAGTGGAAGAATTTGTTAACTTTGCAAAGTGTCATCCTGAGTGTTTGAATGGCACAGAGTTGAAGTGTCCATGTAATCAACGCAAATGTAGAAATACAGCTTTCCGTGATGAAGATATAGTGAAAACTCATATCGCCAGGTATGGGTTTGTTCCAGATTATTACAACTGGTATTGTCATGGAGAGCCGTATGTATATGAATTTGGTGGACCTTCTGTTGCATCATCATCGAACTCAATTGGACCAGAGACATCATATAACCCTGCTGATGCAATGCAATCAATGGTTTACGATGCAATGAATGCTTTTGATCAATCAAATGTAGAACAAGTACCTACTTCTGATGTTCAGAAAATGTATGACATGTTAAAGGCTAGTGAAAGAGAATTATGGGAAGGTATTCCTTCTGGTCATTCTCAATTATCTGCTACTGCAAGATTATTGAATATGAAGGCAGAACATTATTTCTCAGAACGATGTTATGATGACATATGTCACATGCGAGCTTTTGCAGCGACCCTATCGCCGATGACACAGATGCCAACCCTTCCAGCCCCTCGTTTTGAGGCTTAGGATACACAGATGTCAGCCGCTCCCGCTCCCACTCCCGCCCATCGTTTTGAGTCTCAGGAGACAGAGGATCCTGAGCATTCCACAGAGGAGTAGAGATATTATAGTGGTATGATCAATTTTTCCCCTAATTTTTTTCAGTAACAATGTATTAAGTGATTATATCCATAATGATTGTTTTCTTATTACTCCATTTATGTTTACAGATTCTACATTATCAGAGTTGAATTCAGATTTCTTCTCTTGCTTGAAAGGTATGAATATTCGATATTATTCCTTTATTGTTTCGTATTTGTTAGTTTTCATTTACATATTTAATATTATTAGAGTTAGCTTCTATTTGTTATTTTTCTTTTATTAGAGTTATCTTCTATTACATATGCTTACTTCATTTGTTATTTCTTATTGTTATCAATTCAGATTTCTTTCTGTATTGGATTGTTTTCTTATTGTTTTATCTTCTATTGTGCAGGAATATTTTTCCTTTCCATACATTATTTACTCTGATATTCATGTACGTAATGATTCTCTACTAAACTCTGATTTTTTATATATATAGTTTTTTTATTTACTTTGACATATGTTTACTTTCTTTTGATATATACATGTAGTTGCTTGAAAAGTGTATAAGTTTTGATACATCATATGGATACATATGTTTACTCTGTTACATTTGGATACATCATATGTTTACTCTTTTTTGGATTGGATTAACCATTGGAAAGTTTATATTGTATAAGTTTACTCTTGTTTCAAAGTTTCGATTGTATAAGTTTGGAAATTAAACTTTGGATTGAATAGTGGATTGAATGTATACATTTGGAAATGATTGTTTGGATTGGATTGGATTCGAAACAAAAGTTTGGATTGTTGTGAATGTTTGGATTGTTCTGAATGTTTGGATTTTGAAATATAGATTCCTATTTAATATTTGTTTGGATATTTGTATATGTTATTGATGTATATATGGGAAGTTGAAGAAACAGATATAGGCTGGCAAAATTTTCCAAGTTTAGCGACGGATATTTTTAAAAATCCGTCGCAAATAGCGACGGATATTTGACTTTTCCGTCGCTATAACGATCAATTAGCGAGCGATTTTGACCAAATCCGTCGCTATTACGATATATTAGCGACGAACGTTGACCATATCCGTCGCTACCCCATACAGTTTGCGACGGATATTTGACCATCCGTCGCTACTATTTCCCCGGCCACGTCGACCCGTTTTCTCGGTGTTTACGACGGGGGGTAAATATCCGTCGCTAAGATAGCGACGGAGATTAAAAATCACCGTCGCTAACAAGCTCTGCGACGGGTTCTCAACTGACGGCGCCAACTCCGTCGCTATTAGTGTTTTGCGACGGAATAGCGACGGATTCCGTCCGTCACTATTTCATGTTATTTTTGTAATGCATGGTGAACTGAGAATGCACCCAAATATTATTACAAGAAATTCTACCAAGTTGGTGCATGACGAGGAGGAAGAATAAGGGAATTGAACGATGTGATGAAATTTCTTTTCTATCTCCCTGTCCTTCTCTCTACTCATTACCTTCTCTTTATGAACGAGATCAGTCTATTATCGTAAATAGCTGAATAATTGTCATTCAATACTTTTCACCAACCTTGAAAAGTCGGTTATTTGATCTGTTGACGATTACAGCTGACATTAATTTCAATTAATCTATCCATTATACTCTTGAGCAGTAACAAAAATATGTGGTAAAATATTAATTGTTCCACTTTAAGTAAATCGTTGCAACGTTATGCCCACATAGGTAAATTTAGTTCAATGCAAATCTGATCCCTGATTTTATATCTTTTGTGCATCCACGTGTAAAAAGAATCTCTTCTTGTACATTTATTTTTATCATATACACATATATAATAATATAAATCAACAATAGAATTTTGAAACTCCAATATAAAACTAAAAACTCATTCACAATCAAATCTTCTTCATTTTTCATCCAATTTTTTTCATTCAAATTTTCAACTTGTACCGTAAGCTACTGTTGGGCGATCGAATGGCACCGCGGGCCTAGCTACAACAAAGCACAGTATGATCAGTGCTAGCTGCTATTGCGCGACTGTTCCTTCCCATCCCAAGGTTCGCGTCACCCACCTGCCATTATAATTGCTCAATCCCAATCTTGTTCTCGCTAGTAACCAAAACCACGCTAGCTAGCTCATCACTCTCCCAGGCCTACCCCGGACAGCATCAGGGAATTGAAGGAGGTTGATTGCCAAAAATGGAGGTGGAGCTGTGCATGCCTCAGCAACCAACTGTTCATGGCGTTGCATGTGCAGCGGAGTTAATTAATGCATGGCCGCCCTCCATCGTCGTCTTGTTCCATCCTTGTCCTCGTCCATTCGTATTCTCTTCTCTCTCAAACGTCCATCGACTGATCACCGGACCATGTGCTTCCATGCCTCCTCTTGTCTTCTCTTCGCTCCTCCTCCTCCCGTCGCCTTACTGTATCATTTCTGATTTCTCCCCTGTAAGATTAATTTTATGTTTTAATTGTAAAGAAAAGTAATCGGATAGAGAAGTATAGATCTATAAGACTATAACTGTACTCATCATATTGAATAAATTGAGTTGTTCAAATCGTATTGCATAATTTTCTTTGATCCCGATAAATTCAACACAAGGTTTTTGAGTTTGTTTGTTAGTCTATCAAATTTTTTATTCAACATTTGATATAAGATGAAGTTCACAAAACAGAATTGATTGAAATCAAATAATATAAGAGAAACGATTAAAATGTAGGTTGATTTGTATTTGAAGTCATCTACGTTCGAATGTTTTAGATCTTTTGCCAATTAGAGCTTAAAGATCATGATGACTCATGGGTATGAATCATGAAGAAAGTTGAACGATGAGTATTATTATAGTAAAAGATGATTATATTCATTTCAAGTGCCCGTATGATAAATCATAAAGTCAATTTATACTCAACCATCAAGTGATCAGGGAGTGATCAGGGAGTAGGAGTTTTTTCTCCAAGAGCATGAGTTCGTTGAAAATTAATCTCTATCTTATTATAATTAATTTGTCATCTTGTATTTAATTGATCACCCGTGAGTACAATGAATTATGAGTATTATGAATTAATCCAGTAGAGTCAGCCTTAATTGACAAGTAATAATTTTCTAATAATTTCATTCGAATTATGATCTTATAAGAAATAAATAAAGGCGTGCCATAATAAATAAATAACTATCAAAGACAATGTTTTGTTCAAAATTGTAACCGGTCAACCATGTTTAATTCTAACCCTCCATTTATCCAATTGTTGTGATCCATAGATTTGCATATCTTCATAATAATATAATATTATTTATTTTAAGTCTAAATCCTCATGATTTTATTCTTGAATACTTTCCAAACGTTTCATGTCAATAGAAATATCTTACATTCTTTTAATCCATGATCTTTTTCATGTCTTATCAAAATCAGACTTTGATTGTATCCCTAATACCAACAACCCTGAAGTGATTCTCATAGTCGAATGTACTCACAATGCCACTTAAATATAGGGATAATTTTATCATTCAACATTCTTATAATGCTAAAATAGCCTTAAAATTTCATATTTGGAATCATCAAATTTAATCAAAGAGGATGACTTATCCCACCAACAATCCATGTACAATTATTTCCATGTATAATTATTTAATCGTCATCCAGTAAATTGTTCTCATTATTATCTCATACCACATATATTAAATCTGAAGTTTAATATGTTCAAAAATATTCAAGTTGTAACAATTACATTTTCGTAACTATTATAATATGAATTCAATCATATTCATCTATCATTTACATTATAATTGCTACGAAACTATAACGACTAACAATTTGATACATATGGAGGGAGTTTGAGATCAACTGTGTTTTACAAGAAATTGTTAAGAGGATAGGAAGTCCTTATTAATTATTTTTTAAAAAAATAACATCTCTTTTATGATGACCAGTAACACTAAACCTGGGATGGCCAGCCTAAACACTTACAACAGACAATTCAGAAGTTCAATATCTTATGATGTACGTCTCATTAGAAGAAAACAAATCCTTACAAAGACATCATAATTAAGGATCAAACTGTGAATCCCTAGATGATAACTTAATACTCTTTCACTACACCGTAACCCAAGGATAAAGGACATCTCTTTCATTATTCCAAAAAGATAAGGACAGCTTTTAATTTTCAAACTAAATATGTATTTTGGGTTTATCTAGGATCATTTTGACATTCAAATAAATTTTTTTTAAATATTATATGGATCATTTCTTTTTCTTAATTCAAGTTGTTTATTAAGTACTTATAACTATTTACAATCTAATTAAACAGCTAACCCATGCTCAGGAGGACAGGGTTAGGACTTAGGATGAGCCTCTATTGACTCCCCGATTTACTCTGCAATTAACAAAAAAAAAAAAAAACAGCTAACCCACGCACGTACGTACGTACACCGATATATCCATATGGCTCTCTCGTTGACAAGCCCCCACCTGTTTGCATTAATGTCCAAAAGAAGACGACATTGATCGAACACCTTGAGCACCAGCTTTTGCTCATCCACAACCTCCTATATTAATCGTCCGCCGTCGACCTCCGCCGTCGGCTAATCTTCTCCAGCGCTCTCATGATCGCATCGTCGCGCGCCTCCGTCCACGCCTGCTCGCCGGCCCAACGCTTCGCTTCGGTCTGCTGCCGCTCCGCCTCCCGCTGCCGCTGTTCCTCCTTCCGCGACACCCGCGCTGCCTCCGCCTCCTCCAGCGCCCGCAGCATCCGTTCCATCCATGCCTCCTGGGCCTCGATGAACCGACAGATCTGCCCGCCGATGAACTCCTTCGCCGCCCGATCGCTCTCTTCCTCCTCGTCCGACGACGAGCTGCCGTCGCTGTCAGTGGAGCAATTCGACAACAAGCAGATGGAAGGCAGCTGGAAGTTGGGAGGCAGATTAGTACTTGTGGCGGTAGCATTAATGTTGTCGACGACGCGATTGCCGCCGGAAAAGTTAGGATTTTGATCGGCGTCTCTGCAATCGGTTCCTCTCTCTTCCTTCTCGTAGAGGGCTTCCAGCTGCCGGAAGAACCTGTAGTGCTTCCCGTCCTGCCGCCCTGCTTTCCCTTCCTTCGTCTTCTTGTAGTACTTGTACAGATTCTCCAGCTTCTCTCTGCACTTCTTCCCGCTCCTCTGGAATCCATGCTCCTCCGCCATGATCCTACCAATCGATCCTAAGCCAATCGATCTACCAAGGCCATGGATTTGGGGATTATAACCAGCGATTCAATTACCTGGAAACCTCGTCCCAGAGGGGGCCCTTTTGGGCATCTTCCCGGAATCTGGAGTCCAACCGCGACCGCACCTCCAGCAGCGTCAGCGTCTCCTGCCTCGGCCACCGGCCGCTTCTCCCCCCACTTTCCATCAATCCGAAGATCTGCATTCCCGGCGGCGGCGGAGGAGGAAGAGGAGGATGAAGTTGAAGTGGCGGTGGAGGCTGAACGACAGCCGAAGCGGCGAACGGAGGCGCCATCGGGTACTCCGATCTGGGCGGGGCGGCAGATGAGGCGGAGAAGCCAGGGAGGTTAAAGGGATCGAACCCGGGCTTTTCTCCGCCGGAAACTAGGCGGTGGAGCTCGAGCAAGTCCATGGCGAGGCGGAGGAGGGATGGATCGATGGATTCGTCGTCTTCTACATAATGAGCGGAAGGGGGAGGGGGAGGAGAGAGAGCGGGAGTGCCGGATCGTGTCGTTCACGAAAGGGAAGGGAGAGAACGCAAGCGACGTGGGAAGAGTCGATCACGATAGGAAATTACGAATTTTTGGGCCAACGGGACAGTCCACGTTCCCAGTGCGGAGATCGAGGAGTCTGGGTAGAAAGGTGACGTCAGACTATAGTAAATATATTTTAAAAATATTTCCAATATTATTTTTTTCAATTATTTAATTAATATTAAAATTACTTCATATTACTTAAAACTTTCGTGATATTATTTTTTAAAAAATAAGGAATTTTAAAAGAATTCTATTATCATTCCCACGCTGTTACCACAATTATTAGCTACTATTGTAATAATTATCAAATAGTAATTATAATAATTTTTTATTAAACTAAATTTTGAAAATATTTTATTTCGACTAAATTGAGTATATGTTTCTATTTACGGTTCAATGGACTTGACGGTGACTGCTATTTCATATTCGGTGTCATGGCAAGCGTCCCGATCAGGTCACATCATGGTTAATCTCGTGGATTCGCGGAGACCACTGTTGACGAGTCGAACGTATGTTATAATAATTGTATGAATTGTACATCCTTTCCTTGAGATCACACACACTTACAATAGTAGATGCTAAAATCTACGATAGTGCAATAAAGTCTACGAAAAACCAAAAATTACGAACTAATCAGCATTTGTAGAAGATAACGAAACGTAGGAGGGCACTTCAACTGAGACAAGTCGAAAAATTTCGAACTGAAGAATTCGCGCGCCTATCGCTTTTGGAAGTTGAGGAACTTGATCGAGTAGACGAAGACAACGAAGAACATGACGACGAAACCCAAGCTGGTCAATGCCGCCCACTTAACGAAGCTGTGCTCATAGCCCAGGGTATCGTTCAAGTAATCCGTAAGTAGGATCCTGTTTGCTTGTCCAGGAACGCTGACCTCGCCACCTCTCTTCCCCAACTGCGATGCAATGACACCATAAATTGTCCAAGATACAGGATCGCCCCAGTAGTACCACCTCCACCAGACAGGAATTTCCTGCGAAATTATGTGCCATGCATCGAGAATTGATCAGTGACAGAATATATAGGCTTCACGACAAGTACTGCATCTGAGAGATGTGCATACCGGTCGTGAAATGAGGAAGCCGGAGAACAAGTTCCACAAGTTGTAGAATAAGCTAGACACGATGCCCGAGACTTGATGGTTGGGTGTGAGTGCCACAGCCATCATGCCATAGAGAACAAAGTAGGTAAAGGACGTGACGATGAAGTAGAAGAACCAGAAGAAGTTGGTTGCGCGCCAAGGAAAGCCAATCATCGAGAAAAGAAGAATCGCGTAGAGGAATCCTTGGGCCAGTATGTATATCACCTCGATGCTCACCTGGGAAATAATTGTAAGTATTTCTTCTCTGAATAATTCATTACTTGTTTAACTTGAATTATATGTGGATTTCTTTGATGGAAAGAAAGAAAGCATTGGGTTAATTACTTGAGCAAATGCATAGGCCCATGCTGAGTACATTCCGGCAGCTCTTTCGCGGTAGAAGACTGTCCTCTCGACGGCAACAACAGGCTGCACACTGTTTGCATTGTTGCATCCGAGGAAGAAGATCGCACCATAGAAAGCTCCGAGCAGATTCAGAATGTCTTGTTGAGTGTCACTGCTCGAGTCCAAGAGAAGAAGCAGGATGAGAAAAATGCAGACCTAATTTGGCTATCAATGTTAATGCGTATTTAAAAGGTAAAAGCACTCTTTACCAGATTACACAAAATGCTAATTAAATCTTCCAGGAAAAGAATCACAGAGAAACTATTACTCACTTTGTGAATGTTTGACCAAACGTTCAGAAAATAAAAGCATATATATCATCCTAATGTATCCTCCCACTAGTCCATGCTAAATTGTGTCCTATGATAATATAAGCAATGAAATTTCTTCTTCTGTTCATCTCTCCGGATAGTCGATACCATGTACTGTAGTTTATTTCACATAGCGACTTGGACAGAGAGAACAGAACAAAACGAACATAGAAGTTAGAAAGCTTACGTCTGTTTGCCCTTATTCCAAAACATTGTGCCAAATATTAAACCGATAACAATCGTCATGAAGAATCGGACAACATTGTATTGTGGGTTTCTCCAATAAGACCAATATTGCTTCCAGAAACAAGCTTGGCATTGAACAGTAAAAGTCTGCGAGTATTTTGTAGGGAAATATAGATCCTTCGAATTTGGTGCAGGAATACTCAATTCCTTTATAAGTTCCTGGATTTGTCTGAAAAGTACGAAGTGGACAAGTAAGGTACACGATCTTGATATGTGATAAATATTTTGAAAACATTTATGTTCTACTTACTGATAAAGTGGGGAATTGGCATAAACTTCTGCAAAGTCGATATTCAAGCTAGCCTCGGCTTGTGTATTGCTTACGTCCAACATCCATGTTGCAGGGTTAATACCATCAGCGATTTTTGGTACCCCTGGAATTGCCTGCAAGTTAATATCTTTGATTAAATAGAACACTATGTGGACAAATGAGAAGTTTAGTAAAAATTATGAAGTAAAAAATTCAAGAAATTTTAAAATAGATATGATCAGAGTTCAAAATCATTAGTAAATGAACTCACTTCGAAATATTCGATAAGCCTGTGTGAGTGGCGACCAAGAGGACCAGCATATATAACTTGACCTCCCCTTTTCATCAAAAGTAGCTAGGAACAGAAACAAAGGAAAAATACCAACTCATTAGGAACCAATGTTTCCAATTTAGTATCAAAGCCACATAAGGTTAAAATATTTGATGCAAGAAATTAAAATTTGTATGATTAAGAACCTCATCAAAAGCTTCAAAAATGTCTATGCTCGGTTGGTGGATCGTACACACGACAGTCCGTCCTGTGTCAACTGTATTTCTAACTGTCCTCATAACTATGGCTGCAGCTCTTGCATCAAGGCCTGATGTTGGCTCATCCATGAAGATGATGGATGGATTAGCAACAAGTTCAACAGCAATCGTCAGTCTTTTTCTCTGCTCAGTTGATAAACCATTAACCCCAGGAAGGCCAACTAGAGCATCTCTTAAAGTATCAAGTTCAATCAAATCCATGACCTCCTCCACGAACATCTGCATTAAACAGCTATTAGTCCAGGTTATGAAAATGATAAATCTAGATATCTATTCACAATAAATACAACATTCTTAAAGGTGCAATTGGATGTAAACAAAAATTGCAGCTGACCATTCGTGTTTGCTTGTCGATGTCCTCTGCCAGACGCAGCCAAGCAGAGTAAACAAGTGATTCATAAATAGTCATATTTGGTGAATGAATGTCATTTTGTTCACAGTATCCACTTATTCTGGCAAAAGTCTCCTGATTTTTAGGATAACCAGAAATACTAATGCCGCCTTCAATATAACCACCAGTTTTTCTTCCTGCCAGAACGTCCATCAATGTAGTCTTTCCTGCTCCACTAACTCCGACCAATGCAGTCAGGACTCCTGGCCTAAATGCACCACTTACGTCGCTCAGCAACTGGAGACGATCTTCCTCAACTCCTTGGCTCTTCATTTCCTGATGTGAAAGGATGAAAAAGATCAGATTTTATTTTATTTGTTTTTCTTTGGGATTTGCTTCTTAAATTAAATCATAGGGGAAAACAAGAGAAGGAAACATGTGAAACATCGAATACATTGCATCAAAATGGGAAGAAAAAAAGGAAACTTTGGATCGACTTACAGCAGGCATGTCAACATAATAGTTCACATGATTGAAAGCAAGAGAAAGAGGCTGGAAAGGCAAAACCATTCCTCTCTTTGCTGGACGAACTGAAGCACTAAAACTTTCGGAGCTTTTTCTCCTTGCTGCATCTGGACAAATATAAGAAACCTTTCAATCAATAAAAATGGAGAAGAATTAAATGTTTATATGATTTAACAGAGAAGAAGAGAGCTCCGTAAGAGACTTAAACCATTGGTTATGTTTAATGATCAGGGTTACTCGAGCCATATGCTTAGAGATACTAATTATAACCAAAACCAATAACTGAACCATGTCCTAAGGACTATAGATGGGATTTAATGGTGGTTCAGTAGGGAATGAAGCAAGTTGGTAATGTCAGAGTTGACTTGTAAAAATCATAATCAGACAAATATTAGAACGGCACCATCTCTAAGCTCACCACTAGAATGGATCTTCATGCTGCAGATACCATAAAAATGATTGGAAATCATATATCATTTCCCATAGCTTATTGATGATGGGATAAAGTACATCTTCAACAATTTGTGACGGGTTGTTGCTTGGTTGTTTTGCACCTGAGGCTGATTGTATTATTCTATTCAACATGCATGATTGAATGATTTTGGAAGCTAACATATAAATTCTCTTAAAAAGTATCCCATATTTTGAGTTCATAATCAATCATGATTAAATATCACAAAGAAATAAGAGAACAAATGTGATCAGAAAATCTAACCAGATAAGTCCTGCGGAGCAGAACTTGCATTCTTTATCATTTCAACCCTTCCATTTTCTATCGATGAGTTTGTCTTTGTCTTACTTGATTCCTCATCAATAATTGCATTTTGAGCACTTGCAAAAGCTACAAACACAGGAATTTGGCTCGCATAAGAGAAAAGATCGAAAAGAAAATGAAAAATTGAAGTTCTAATTAAAATAAACAACTTACGATTCAAATAAGTGATTGAAAGGACAAACAATATGTTGAATAAAATAATAAATCCTGTGAGGGCTCCAATTGCAAGCCAATACCAATAGCCACTAGTAAACATTCCTCTAGATTTAAGAATAGCTGTTCCCACAGTGTTTGCGGCTATAGTGCTGTCATTGTTGGGCTGCAACAAGGGTAGGGAAGACATGCATTAGAAATGGAAATGGAAATGCAAACAGCAGTCAAGAACACACTCGTGATAGAATCTTACTGCATCCCATCTTGGATCAAGGAACTCATTAATACAAATAGCATTTTGCCCATACATTATGGGAGAACTCCAGAAACCCCATATCCACCAGGGTTTGATGTCATCTGTTCACATAAAAATTTTTGTTAACTTCAGTTTTGGCACATCAGTTTCATGACAATCGATCAAGTATAAGAGGAACTAATCAGGGTTATACTAAGGATTTTCTAACCTTTAGAGATGACAATTCCTCCTAGCGCGAAAGCAATAAGCAAGGCGAAGGTTCCAAATGTATTGGCAACAACCATCGTTCTTGATGTTGCAGCAATGAAGCGGAACAGACCAAGAGCCATTTGATGGGTAAGGAGAAGTGCTAGGAACTGGCGGAAGAACCTACCAAATTAGGAGAACAAATTGAGATGGTTGATTTTAACTTCCCTGCATACATATTATGTCATAGAAAAATGAAGTTGCAGAAAATGAAATTTCAGGTAATATAGAAGCATCTAAAGCACTTAACCTTGAAAAACAAAATAAAGAAATGAGATAATTACCGGCCTGCAGCAGGGGCAAAACCAATGACATAGTAAGTAAGTATGATCCAAATTCCACAGTCTAGAAATGAAAGTGGAATTTTGAGGACACAGTACACAATGCCAAAAGCCCAAGGAGGGAAAAACAAGAAATCTCTCTGTTTATAAAATACGGGGAGCTTCTCAACAGTCATCACAATTTCTGCCATTCCATTGAACATAATGTTGGTCAAGGTAAAGAATAGTGCACCAAAAAATTTGTTACCGTCAGCAATTGTTCGATGGTGCATTTCTGTTCTGAAAAACACAGTCATGGCTGTCAGAGAAAGCATGGTTATCTGGGTTGTCTTAAAAATAAAGATAAAAGAATTTCTCTTCATCAGCAACCACTCCCTCGACAAACATGCCTTCAAAAGTTCCGAGTTAGAAATACCATATCTTTCTGTCGTCAGTGCTGCAGGATGGGCTTTAGACTTATCATAAGGAACACTAAGCTCTGCAGCTAGTTGTCTCCCAACATGAAATTTCTTAAAAAGCTCGACAAACTCGGGTACTGGAATAAAACGGTAAGGTTTGTCCTTGTTAACCCAATACTGTGCTTGATCCTTCTTTGAAGTTACCTCTTGAAGAAAGTCAGCGACACCTTTCCTTTCAGGGCATTTAAAACCAACAGACTCAAAGAACTCAACAACGTGCTCCCGAGGACCTTGATAGACTATTTGACCCTCAGATATCAAAATAACATCATCAAATAGTTCAAATGTCTCAGGTGCAGGTTGAAGAAGAGAAATGAGCACTGTTCCATCCATGACATGGACCATCTGTCTCATGAACTTTATTATTTGGAAAGTAGTAGAACTATCAAGTCCAGTTGATATTTCATCCATGAAGAGTGCTCGTGCAGGCCCAGTTAACATCTCTCCTGCAACCAAGAAGACATGGGTCAGATTACTAAACATCGACGTATGGTAAAGAGAATAATGTTTCAAAAGACCAAACATATTAGAAAGCTTCTTTCAGTATGATTATTCCTTTAAGCCTCATGACCTAATAATTATAAATTTGAATAGTTGGGCATTTTAAACTTCCTCTTAATATAGAATATTTGGACACTGTCATTATTAGAAAAGTCATTAGATAGTATTTCTTTTTCTTTGACATGGTGCTTGAGTGTCAAACAAAACAAGAATGATCGCTAAGTAATTCATTGTTGCACTAACTTTTTGACTACTACGAAACATCTAGTTACTTGAAATTTATTGTTTTCTCATGTATGAACTGTTGAGGATCAACTCCAACCCGTTAACGGATAAGAATAAGAACGTATGGCTAGGAGTATTTTTCTCATTCAATGGATAGGAATGATAATATGTTAATAGATAGAAATAAAAACTTGTAGTTGGGACTATTTCTCTCATTCAATGGATAGGAATTAGATGCTTTTATGGTTAGGATTTATTTTTCTGTTTAACGGTGTATATTGCATAACGAGTACTATAAATACTCTTCCCTGCATTTAGGTTTATTCATTCATCAAAAAAAAAAAAACAATCAAATTGTGAGTATAAAGTGCAAGTTGTTCTTTATCTTCCTTGTCTTAAAATTGTGAGTGATCCTCGAAAGTGTTGTAGTGTCTTTATTGTGGGTATAATATAAGTAATTTATTTACTTGTTTTTGGTCCAATTCTCAACAATTGGTATCAAAGCGGAACGATCAGGGATTGTTCTTGATTGAGCTATCTTAAATCGTGAAGAGTTGTATACTTTACAAGGTTGTTAATCAAACTTGTTTGATATAATCAAAGTTTTTCCGGCACGATGGGCGACCTTCAAGTAGTTGGAGGAATCAAGAAATTCAACAACAAAAACTGCAACGCGTAGACATGTTATGAAATCTTTCCTACAAGGTCAGAATCTTTAGGAGGTTGTCGGTGGTAGTGAAGCTACGCAAACGGTATAAGATGCCAATGGCATCTTGCGAAAATGGAAGATTAAGGCAGGTAAAGCAATGTTTGCCTTAAAGATCACAATTGAAGATGAAATGTTGGAGAACATCCAAGATGTCAAAACACTAAAGGAAGTGTGGGATATCTTCGCTATACCTTTTTCAAAGAAAAATGATGTAAAAATCCAACTTTTGGAGAATGAGCTGTTGTCAATAGCGCAATGTGACAAGACGATTGCCCAATACTTCTACAAGGTTAAGTTGATATGTCGAGAAATTTCAGAGTTAGGCTCCTATCAAGGAAACTAAGAGAAAGAGAATAATTATCCATGATTTAAGACCAGAATATCGAGGGTGTGTTGCTGCTATATAGGGATGGTCAACACAACCATCATTCTTGAGTTTGAAAATTTACTTGTAGTTCAAGAAGTTATTGCTAAGCAAATGGGAGGAGTCTCGCTAAAAGGTGAGGAGGAAGTGCTCTACACTAGCAAAAGTAAAGGCAACTTCAAGCGGCACACTGGTTGTGGATCTAAAAAAGATGGTGACAAGGTGAAAAGTTATCACGAAAATGGAGGCTCTCGTCTAGGGGAGCCCCAAAGAATTACAGTGATAGTAGAAAGTTTGTTGGCGAGTGTTACAACTGTAGGAAGGTGGGTCACATGACAAAAGATTATTGGACCAAGAAAAAGGTTCTTCAAAGTAATACTGCTATTTCCAGTTCCAAGGAGAATAGTGAAGATGATTGGGATGCCGAAGCTTTGATTGCTATAGAGGAAAAAGAATTAGCCTTCACAACAACGCCAGAATAGATTGACTACAAAATAACTGGATCGTAAATTTAGGCTGCTAAAATCACATGACAGGTGACAAAGAAAAGTTGCAAAACTTGTTTACATACAAGGGAGCTCGTATGGTGGTGACAGCCGACAACTCAAGATTACCAATAGCTCACATTGGTAAGACGATAATTACGCCTTAATATAATTCTAACCAGATGTTACTTCAAGATGTCCATCGTATCCAAGGAATGAAGAATAATTTGCTATTTATGGCTCAATTAGCATCATCGAGTCACTATGTTCTATTTGGTCCTTAAAATGTAAAGGTATATTCAAACCTCAAAATCTCAAAAACATTGACAATGGACGGGAACGATTAGAGTCACTCTACATGATGTCAGCAGAGTCTACATATATAGACAAAACAAGGAAAAGTGAAATAGCAAATTTATGGCATATGCGGTTAGGTCATGCTAACTATTTCAAGTTAAACACGATGATGAAGAAGTCGATGTTTAAGGGGCTTCCTCAACTAGGCATATGAACAGACACGGTATGTACGGGATGTCAGTATGCTCAAGCACACCAATTACCATATCGGGAGTTGAAGTTTAAAGCAAAGGAACTATTAAAGTTAGTTCACTATGATGTATTTAGGCTGTTAAGCAATAATCAATTAGTAGTATGCAATACATGGTGACATTCATTGATGACTTCTTAAGGTATGTATGGATCTTATTTATGAAAGCAAAATCTGATACATTCTTAAAGTTTAAAGAGTTCAAGCAGTCAATTAAGGAGAATTGGGAAAGAAGATATATTGCTTGCGCACAGATAATGAGGGAGAATATAGCTCAGCAGAGTTCTCACAATACTTAAGAGAAAGTCGAATATATCATCAATACACAACTGTTAACACACAACAGTAGAATGGTGTAGTGGAAAGAAAGAACCGACATCTTGCAGAAATTTGCCCGAGTATACTGCATGACAAGAATGTACCTGGACAATTTTGGGTTGAAGCAATGAGGACGACAGCTTTCGCCATTAACAGACTTCCTCAACCAAGATTAGAATTTGTTTCGCTCTTTGAGAAATTATGGAACATAAAACCTATAGTTAGCTACCTTTGAGTATTTGGTTGATGTTATGTATTTATTCTTAATCATTTACAAAGCAAGTTCAATAAGAAAGTTATTAGATGTAGCTTTGTGGGATACGATAGCCAGAGAAAGGGGTGGAAATGTTGCGATCCAACGAGCGAAAGATATTACACTTCACGAGATATAGTATTCAGTTAAGCATCTTCTTTGTGGACCCCAGAGAAGAAGGTGTTGCCAGAATCTAAAGATGTTGAAGACAAATTGCAACAAAAGATGAGGGAGAATATAGTTCAACTTCAATCAAGTTCAGATGAAATAGGAGATCTAAATGAAAATGATGTTGAGCAAAGAGTGGCTCAGAGTCCTTAGCAAACCGGCATATATCAACAACCAAATGAAGAAGAGAGGCCTAGTGAAATGGAAGAATTAACTCCACAATCTCAACTCCGAAGGTCAATAAGAACACGAAGGTCAAATCCAAAATATGCCAATGCGACCATAGTTGAAGAAGCAATAGAGCCTGAGACGTTTGAAGAAGCATCACAAAGTTCTAAGTCAGTGACAACTATTAATGAAGACATTGATGTACTGCTGCAAAATCAAACTTGGAATCTCATACCAAAACCAGGAGATGTGAAACCCATTTCTTGCAAGTGGGTTTTCAAAATAAAGCGTCATCTAGATGGGTCAATTGAGAGGTATAAGTCACAATTGGTAGCTCGTGGTTTCTCTCAACGGTACGAACTAGACTATGATGAAACGTTTAGTCCAGTCGCAAAACTTACAACTATGCGAGTCCTACTTGCACTTGCAGCCAACAAAGACTAGAATCTGTGACAAATGGATGTGAAGAATGCTCTTCTTCATGGAGAATTAGATCGGGAAATTGATATGATCCAACCAATAGGTTTTTAGAATCAACATCATCCTGAATATGTGTGTAAGCTGCGGAAAGCAATCTACGGATCGAAACAAGCACCCGGTGCGTGGTATGGTAAAATTGCTAAATTTCTAGATCAAAGTGGTTATTTAAAAGCATTTACAGATTCTAACCTATTTATCAAATCAAATAAAGGAAAGTTACCTATCGTTCTAGTATATGTGGATGACTTAGTCATAACTAGTGATGACGAAGCAAAATTCTTCAAACGAAGGAAAATTTATTAGTCCGATTTCAAATGAAAAAACTCAAACAACTTAAGCACTTGGTTTAGAGATTGATCGCACACAAAAAGGAGTATTTCTTTGTCAACAAAAATATTCCAAAGACTTGTTGAATGCTCGAATGCAAACCGATTTCGACAAATATGGAACCAAGTTTCAGAATGTGTGCATATGAAGGGAAAAATTTAGAAGATGCAACTATATATCAACAATTAGTAGGCAGACTAATCTACTTAACTTTAACTCGACTTGATATTTCCTATGCAATCAGTGTAATAAGTCGATACATGCAAAATCCAATGAAGCCTCATTCGGAAGCAACCCAACCAATACTAAGATATATGAAGAGCACTATTGATTATGGTCTTTTGCATAAAAGAATTGGAGATTGCAAGTTAGTTGGTTACTGCGATGCTGACTATGCGGGAGATCATGATAGTAAAAGGTCAAAAGGTCAACAACTGATTATATATTTAAGCTTGGGAAAAATCTCTTCGTGCAGCAAGAGACAACCAACTGTATTATTATCAACCACTGAAGTTGAGTATCGAGCAGCATCAATGGCAGCTCAAGAGAGCACATGGTTAATACAACTAATGAATAACCTACATCAACCAGTTGATTATGCAGTTCCAATGTATTGTGACAATCAGTAGGCAATTCATTTGGCGGAAAATCCAATCTCTCATGCAAGAACTAAGCATGTTGAAGTGCATTATCATTTTATTAGAGAAAAGTTCTGCAAGAAGAAATTGAGATGAGACAAATCAATACAGATGATCATGTTGTAGACTTGTTCACAAAAGGCTTGAGCGCCAGCAAATTCAAAAGATTTCGTCATCAACTCGGCACAATACAAAGGGCTAGTGTTGCGGGGGAGTGTTGAGGATCAATCTCAACCCGTTAACGGATAAGAATAAGAACGTATGGTTAGGAGTATTTTTCTTATTCAATGGATAAGAATGGCAACCTGTTAATAGATAGAAATAAAAACTTGTGGATCAAGTTGCAAACTTGTTCACAAAAGGCTTGAGTGCCAACAAATTCAAAAGATTTCGTCATCAACTCGGCACAAACAATACAAAGGGCTAGTGTTGAGGGGGAGTGTTGAGGATCAACCACAACCCATTAACGCATAAGAATAAGAACGTATGGTTAGGAGTATTTTTCTCATTCAATGGATAGGAATGACAACCTGTTAATAGATAGAAATAAAAACTTATAGTTGGGAGTATTTCTCTCTTCAATGGATAGGAATTAGATGTTTTTATGGTTAGGATTTATTTTTCTATTTAACGGTGTATATTGCATGGTGAGTACTATAAATACACTCCCCTACATTTAGGTTTATTTATTCATTAAAAAAAACAAATTGTGAGTATAAAGTGTGAATTGTTCTTTATCTTCCTTGTCTTAAAATTATGAGTGATCCTCGAAAATGTTGTAGTGTCTTTATTGTGGATATAATACAAGAAATTTATTTACTTGTTTTTGGTCCAATTCTCAACATGAACGGGTATCAAAGAGTATTCAGTTTGAACTTTGAAGGGGAAGAAAGTTTGCAAATGGCATTTGCTTTCAATGTTCTCCTAGCAATAAACCTACCAGTTGTCACACGCTTCTTTTGTCCTCCAGAAATGCCACGTCGCATTTGATCACCGACAAAGATGTCTGCACAAATGTCCAAACCCAGTACCTATTTTCCAACATTTTAAGTATTAACATTGCTAGTAAATGCTCAAGCAATGATAAAATGGCACTAAGAAGTTGTTGGTATGAACCTTGAGAATATAATCGGTTGATACATTGGTTTTCTGCCCTTTCATTGCAGCAGCTTTCATGAATGCATCAATCTCAGGATCTGGTTTAATACCTGCATCTCTCTCTCGTCTTGACAATTCTGATAACATCTCATACCTTGATCCTACACCCAAACACCGTGCTGAGAAATCCAATGTTTCTCGAACTGTCAGCTCGCCATTGTGAATATCCAACTGACTAATGTAAGCAGAAGTTCTTTGAGGAACAAATTCTGACAACTCATGGCCACAATATGTTACACGACCCCCTTGCTGCAAGAAAGACATTAAATGCACATACCTTAATATCACATGAGGACTTATTTGAACTCTTATAAAAATATTACAAAAGAGATTTTAAAATTGCACAAAAATAGTGGGGAAATAGAAGAGAAAGCATACTCTTAGACTTCTATCAAGCTTCCCAGCCAAGGCAAGCAAGAGTGTCGTTTTCCCTGAAGCTGGAGGTCCGAGCAACAATGTCATCCTAATAATAGTTAGATATTGAAGAGTGAGATGCTTCTTGTTTTTCTCAGAATGATGTCTAATTTAGGCTCACTATAGAAAACTCTCTCAACATAATGTTAAGTGCTAACATAAATGTTTGGCCAAGCCAATGCCAAGGCCCACAGGCATTGCTAGCATAACTTTCTCTTTGTAACATTAGGCTAGGTCAAGCACAACACAACCTGTAGACCTAACATGACCATGAACAATAGTTTTTGCATATATTCCTTTTCCATCCCTAAATAAACATTATTTTATTATTAAATGGCGATCAAACAAACCAGCCTAAGCATGGCACAGATTGGCCATGCCTAAGCTCATGTCAGGCCTAAGATGGTTCTACGCCAATCTGAGCCAAACTTGACATGTTTCAAGCATGGTCCGTTAGCACCTTTAGTGGTTATTGACAATTAAGCAACAAAAGTCTTGTGAATCTCTTGGGATTTAGAAGCAGTTTAAAACAAAAGTCTAGAATCCTCAAATTTATACAAGGAAGCAAACTTAAATTAATGATTGTCATAAACCTTAGATCAACTGAACGGCAGAGGAAGGCAAAATAAGAATATTTATATCCTTACCTTGTTGGCTTTAATATCCCACTGACATCATTAAGAATCTTTAAAGTCTTTTTCTTGGATCGATTTAATCTTACGAGACCAACAATATCCTGAATGTCCACGTTAGAGAAACAAGAGATATTAAATGGTTGGAATAGGATTTAAAACCATCATCCATCATCCTACTAAGACTAGCAGCCATGATCACAAAGTGAATAAAAAGAATTGTACAAGCATGTAGATCCAAGTAAAGCTCCGCCCTTTTTCTTTCCCGATTCACTTTGTTTGCCTTTCAATTTAGTTCAATTTTTCAAAGATGGTTGCTAGGTACCTCGAGAATGTTGACAGTGAAATTCCACAAGGTAGGGAGTGCTCTGCTTCCGACATACACATCTGCCTCCACTGATACGTTCTCATATCGCACCTCAATCTTTGGAAGTTCCAGCCCGACTCTGTTCCATTTTTAATATGTGTCACAAGCTAATCAAACACATAGAACAAGAACATAATAGTTTTCGTGATTTCTTTCTCTTGAAAAAAAAAGAGTAATAAGGGAGGAGAAGCATAAAAAAGGGGAAATTTGTTAATGAGAACGATATTTTTGTTACTCCAAGTACGAATTAAGCTGCGGATGGAGGGATTGTTCCCAAAAGAAATATGGAACGTGCAAAGGTTCTGATGCTTCAAAAAACAAGCAAAAAATTGTATATATAATAGAAATGAATTTTGTAAAAGATTTGTCTTTCGTTTTTTTTTTCTTTCTTCAGCCCGAAATCGATTGATTATTTCGAGTAAAAGATGTAAAAAATTTGGATAAAAATGAGCTAACTGTCGAATCAACCCCTCGATTGTAGGAATAGGGCAAGCAAAACCCCACCGGTCGATACGGTCTCGGAGGCGAGTGAGGAAGCGCTCGTTGTCCTCCTCCACCACCTTGAAGATGTGATCGAGCAGCTGCTTCCGGTCCTGCGGGCCGAGCTGATTGACATCGATCTCGCTGGTGATGACGTTCCCGTTCTCCGTCATCTTCCGGAGGATTCCCTTCCGCATCCGGTCGTATGTCGGCAGCTTCTCCAGCGCTGCCCACTTGAGATTCTCCTCGTCATCGCCCTCGTCCGTCATCCGGCTGCGGTGGAACACATCCGCCCGGTCCTGGAAGCCCTCCGCCCAGCTCCGCCGGCTACTGCTGTTCCGGATGATGTCGTTAGCCATTTCCCGGCCGCTGGCTCCTCTCCGCCTTCCTCCTCGACTTGGGAGAGATCGGCTGGAGAAGGAGAAGCCGCTAGTGAGTGGTTTTATGGTGTGCTCGTCCGAAAATTCATGCTTCTTCTCGCGGTCTTCACTTTGTCTTCTCTTCGTCACTACTTTTTAATTTTAAAATAATTTTGGTCCTTTTTCCAAATTTGAAGTCCGGCTTAACTGACCTCATGGCTTAAAATTTCATGTTAGTCCTCAGGATTCAAAAAATACACTCCCCGCCCTTTTCTCTTCTAGAAGACCCTCCGATTTCGACATGGGAACCTTTTACTTTTCAAAAATGATTTCATTTTAGATTTTTAAAATATAATTTTATATAATCTAAAACTAATGAAACTTTAAAAAAAAATGACAGACAGTTTTTTTTATATATATCTCACTAATTTGATCATTTCTAATATCACCAAGTCCTTGGATGATCTAAACATTATAGAACATACATAAAAAAAAGCATGGCATGGTAACAAATTCAATGTTTAGTCAAGATATGCATTGACGAACTTACACATGTATCTTTGTCAAACTTGTTTATGAATTCCACAAGCAAATCACACATGTATACGTTAAAAATGTCACTATCAAATTCTCGCCACACTAGTAAGAATCTACCTAATGTCATGTTTGAACGTTCTTGGCCAGATAAGTATTCAAATAACAAAAGATCTCATTGATATTTAGCCATTCCTATTCTTTTGGAATAGTTTAATAACTTAATAAAGTTAACGAATCCTTCTAGAAAGTTTGATTATAATAGATGGAATCTATCTCATTGATATTTAGCCATTCCTATTCTTTTGGAATAGTTTAATAACTTAATAAAGTTAACGAATCCTTCTGGAAAGTTTGATTATAATAGATGGAATCTATCTCATTTTTGAGGTTGATGATATTAGTAATCTTTGTGGCTAAAAATTCTTTTATGCTATTGCTTATTCCACCACTTTTCAAATATTTTGAATTTTGTAACAAAAAAATATCATTTAAATAATATTTTGAATTTTTATTTTAAAAACATTCAAACAACTATCTACTATAATTTTTATTTTAAAAATATTATTATTCCTACACTGCTACAACAATTATTAACTGTTATATAATAATTATAAACAGTTATTATAATATTTTTTTATTAAATTGAATTTTAAAATATTTTTGTTAACAACTTGGTCAGACATAAATATATTTGTAAAATAAAATATATAATAGTATATTATTTTATATTTTAAGGAAAATTCATCTCGATCGTTAAATATTTGAAAATTTGAGAAGATACTGTATAACTACACCATTCTCATGAATTGTACACCCTTGAGATCACACTTACAATAGAACATTCTAAAATCATAATCAATATCAATCGTGAAATAAAGTGTAAAAAACACAAAATTTACTATTGCTCGTATAAACTAATCAGCATTTATAGAGGATAATGCTGGGACTGAACAGGAGGAGGAGACTTCGACTGAGAAAACCGATCGAACCCTGTATTTCGATTTGTGTATAAAGAAAGAATTGAAGAATTCGCCAGCCTATCGCTTTTGGAAGTTGAGGAACTTGATCGAGTAGGCAAAGACGATGAAGAACACGACGACGAAACCCACGTTAGTCAATGCCGCCCACTTAACGAAGCTGTACTCATAGCCCAGGGTATCGTTCAAGTAATCCGTAAGTAGGATCCTGTTTGCTTGTCCAGGAACGCTGATCTCGCCACCTCTCTTCCCCAGCTGAGATGCAATGACACCATAAATTGTCCAAGATACAGGATTGCCCCAGTAGTACCACCTCCACCAGATAGGAAGCTCCTGCAAAATTATGTGCCGTCGAGAATTGATCAGAGACAGTGCATATCAGCTTAATTAATTAATTCACGATGAGTGCATCTGAGAGATGTACATACCGGACGTGTAATGAGGAAGCCCGCGAACAAGTTCCAGAAGTTGAAGAAGAAGCTAGACACGATGCCCGCGACTTGATGGTTGGGTGTGACTGCCACAGCCATCATGCCGTACAGAACAAAGTAGGTAAAGCACATGACGATGAAGTAGAAGAACCAGAAGAAGTTGGATGCGCGCCAAGTAAAGCCAATCATCGAGAAGAGAAGAATCGTGTAGATGAATCCTTGTACCAGTATGTATAGCACCTCGATGCTCACCTGGGAAATTAGAGCAAGAAATATTAATGTAAGTATTAATTTCTTCGCTGAATTCATCACTCAGCTCGTTTAACTTGAATATGCAGATTTCTTTGATTGAAGGAAAGAAAACATTGGCTTAATTACTTGAGCAAATGCATAGGCCCATGCTGAGTACATCCCGGCTGCTCTTTCGCGGTAGAAGACTGTCCTCTCGACAGCCACAACCGGCTGCACATTGATAGAATTACTGGATCCAAGGAAGAAGACCGCAGCATAGAAAGCTCCGAGTAGATTCAGAACATCTTGTTGAGTGCCACTGCCCAAGTCCAAAAGAAGAAGCAGGATGAGAAAAATTCAGACCTTTGGCTATCAATGTTAATGCATATTTAAAAGGTAAACGCACTCTTTACAAGATAACACAAAACTTATTCAACATTACATTATGGTGTAATACTAATTAAATCTTCCAGGAAAAGAATCACAGAGAAACCATTACTCACTTTTGTGAATGATTCACTAAACTTTCAGAAAATAGAAGCATATATATATATATATATATATCATCCTAATGTACCCTCCCACTGGTCCATGCTAAATTGTGTCCTATGATAATATTAACAATGCAATTTCTTCTTCTGTTCATCTCTCAGGATGGTCGATGGCATCTACTGTAGTTTACTTCACATAGTGACTTGGACAGAGAGAACAGAACAAAACGAACATAGAAGTTAGAAAGCTTACGTCTGTTTGCCCTTATTCCAAAACATTGTGCCAAATATTAAACCGATAACAATCGTCATGAAGAATCGGACAACATTGTATTGTGGGTTTCTCCAATAAGACCAATATTGCTTCCAGAAACAAGCTTGGCATTGAACAGTAAAAGTCTGCGAGTATTTTGTAGGGAAATATAGATCCTTCGAATTTGGTGCAGGAATACTCAATTCCTTTATAAGTTCCTGGATTTGTCTGAAAAGTATGAAGTGGACAAGTAAGGTACACGATCTTGATATGTGATAAATATTTTGAAAACATTTATGTTCTACTTACTGATAAAGTGGGGAATTGGCATAAACTTCTGCAAAGTCGATATTCAAGCTAGCCTCGGCTTGTGTACTGCTTACGTCCAACATCCATGTTGCAGGGTTAATACCATCAGCGATTTTTGGTACCCCTGGAATTGCCTGCAAGTTAATCTCTTTGATTAAATAGAACACTATGTGACAAATGAGAAGTTTAGTAAAAATTATGAAGTAAAAATTCAAGAAATTTTAAAATAGATATGATCAGAGTTCAAAATCATTAGTAAATGAACTCACTTCAAAATATTCGATAAGCCTGTGTGAGTGGCGACCAAGAGGACCAGCATATATAACTTGACCTCCCCTTTTCATCAAAAGTAGCTAGGAACAGGAAAAAAAACCAACTCATCAGGAACCAATGTTTTCAATTTAGTATCAAAGCCACATAAGGTTAAAATATTTGATGCAAGAAATTAAAATTTGTATGAATAAGAACCTCATCAAAGGCTTCAAAAATATCTATGCTCGGTTGGTGAATTGTACACACGACAGTTCGTCCCGTGTCAACTGTATTTCTAACTGTCCTCATCACTATGGCTGCAGCTCTGGCATCAAGTCCTGATGTTGGCTCATCCATGAAGATGATGGATGGATTTGCAACAAGTTCAACAGCAATCGTCAGTCTTTTTCTCTGCTCAGTTGATAAACCATTAACCCCAGGAAGGCCAACTAGAGCATCTCTCAAAGAATCAAGCTCAACCAACTCCATGACCTCCTCCACGAACATCTGTATTAAACAGCTATTAGTTCATCTTATGAAAATGACAAATTTAAAGGTGCAATTGAATGGAAACCGAAATTGCAGCTGACCAGTCGTGTTTGGTTGTCGATGTCTGATGCAAGACGCAGCCAAGCAGAGTAAACAAGTGATTCATAAATAGTCATATATGGCGAATGAATGTCATTTTGTTCACAGTATCCACTAATTCTGGCAAAAGTCTCCTGATTTTTAGGATAACCAGAAATACTAATGTCGCCTTCAATATAACCACCAGTTTTTCGTCCTGCTAGAACGTCCATCAAAGTAGTCTTTCCTGCTCCACTAACTCCGACCAATGCAGTCAGAACTCCTGGCCTAAATGCACCACTTACGTCGCTCAGCAACTGGAGACGATCTTCCTCAACTCCTTGGCTCTTCATTTCCTGATGTGAAAGGATGAAAAAGGTCAGATTTTATTTTATTTGTTTTTCCTTCGGATTTGCTATAGGGGAAAACAAGAGAAAGAGACATGTAAAACATCGAATGCATTGCATCAAAATGGGAAAACAGAAAAGAAGGAAACTTTAGACAGACTTACAGCAGGCATGTCAACATAATAGTTCACATGATGGAAAGCAAGAGAAAGAGGCTCGAAAGGCAAAACCATTCCTCTCTTTTCGGGATGAACTGAAGCGGTAAAACTTTCGGAGCTTTTTCTCCTTGCAGCATCTGGGAAAATATAAGAAACTTTTCAATCAATAAAAATGGAAAAGAGTTGAATGTTTTTTTTTATGATTTAACAGAGAATGAAGAGAGCTCCGTTAAGAGACTTAAGCCATTAGTTATGTTTAATGATGATAGTTACTTGAGCCATATGCTCAGAGATGATAATTATAACCAAAACCAATAACTTAACCATGTCCTAAAGACTATAGATGAGATTTAATAGTGGTTTCAGTAGGGAACGAAGCAAGTTGGCAATGTCAGAGGTGACTTCTAAAAATCATAATCAGACCAATATTAGAACGGCACCATCTCTAAGCTCACCTCCAGGATGGATCTTCATGTTGCAGATACCATAAAAATGCTTGGAAATTATATATCATTTCCCATAGCTTGTTGATGATGGGATATAGTACATCATCGACATTTTATAACGGGTTGTTGATTGGTAAATTTTGCACCTGAGGGTGATTGTATTATTATTCTATTTGACATGCATGATTGAATGATTTTGGAATCTAACATATAAATTCTCTTAAACATTATCCCATATTTTGAGTTCATAAACAATCATGATAAAACATCACAAAGAAATAAGAGAACAAATGTGATCAGAAAATCTAACCAGATATGTCCTGCGGAGCAGAACTTGCATTCTCTATCATTTCAACCCTTCCATTTTCTATTGATGAGCTTTTCTTTTTCTTAGTTGATTCCTCATCAACAATTGCATTTTGAGCACTTGCAAAAGCTACAAACATGTGAATTTGGTTCGCATAAGAGAAAAGATCGAAAAGAAAATGAAAATTGAAGTTCTAATTAAAATAGACAACTTACGATTCAAGTAAGTGATTGAAATGACAAACAATATGTTGAATAGAATAATAAATCCTATGAGGGCTGCAATTGCAAGCCAATACCAATAGCCACGAGTAAACATTCCTCTAGATTTAAGAAAAGCTGTTCCCACAGTTGTAGCGGATATATTTCTGTCAGTGTTGGGCTGCAACAAGGATAGGGAAGACATGCATTAGAAATGGAAATGCAAACAGCACTCAGAGAACAAACTCATGAAAGAATCTTACTTCGCCCCATCTTGGATCAAGGAACTCATTAACTAAAATAGCATTTTGCCCATACATTAAGGGAGAACTCCAGAAACCCCATATCCACCAGGGTTTGATGTCATCTGTTCACATAAAAGAAATGCTAACTTCAGTTTTGGCACATCAGTTTCATGACAATCGATCAAGTGTACGAGGAACTATTCAGGGTTATACTAAGGAATTTCTAACCTTTAGAGATGACAATTCCTCCTAGCACGAAAAGAATTAGCAAGGCGAAGGTTCCAAATGTATTGGCAACAACCATCGTTCTTGATGCTGCAGCAATGAAGCGGAATAGACCAAGAGCCATTTGATGGGTAAGGAGAAGTGCTAGGAACTGACGGAAGAACCTACCAAATTAGGAGAACAAAATGAGATGGTTGATTTTAACTTGCCCTCCATACATATAATGTCATAGAAAAATGAAGTTGCAGAAAATGAAATTTTATCACAGGTAATATAGAAGCATCTAAAGCAGTTAACCTTGAAAAACAAAAATTTAAAGAAATGAGATAATTACCGGCCTGCAGCGGGGGCAAAACCAATGACATAATAAGTAAGTACCATCCAAATTCCAGTGTCTAGAAATGAAAGAGGAATTTTGAGGACAGCGTATACAATGCCAAAAGCCCAAGGAGGGAAAAACAAGAAATCTCTCTGTTTATAAAATACGGGGAGCTTCTCAACAGTCATCACAATTTCTGCCATTCCATTGAACATGATGTTGGTCAAGGTAAAGAATAGTGCACCAAAATATTTGTTACCGTCAGTAATCGTTCGATGGTGCATTTCTGTTCTGAAAAACACAGACGAGGCTATCAAAGAAAGTGTGGTTATCTGGGTTGTCTTAAAAATAAAGATAAAAGAATTTCTCTTCATCAACAACCACTCCCTCGACAAACATGCCTTCAAAAGTTCCCAATTCGAAATGCCATATCTTTCTGTTGTCAGTGCTGCAGGATGGGCTTTAGACTTATCATAAGGAACACTAAGCTCTGCAGCTAGTTGTCTCCCAACATGAAATTTCTTAAAAAGCTCCACAAACTCAGGTACTGGAATAAAACGGTAGGGTTTGTCCTTGTTAACCCAATACTGTGCTTGATCCTTCTTTGAAGTTACCTCTTGAAGAAAGTCAGCGACACCTTTCCTTTCAGGGCATTTAAAACCAACAGACTCAAAGAACTCAACAACATGCTCCCGAGGACCTTGATAGACTATTTGACCCTCAGATATCAAAATAACATCATCAAATAGTTCAAATGTCTCAGGTGCAGGTTGAAGAAGAGAAATAAGCACTGTTCCATCCATGACATGGACCATCTGTCTCATGAACTTTATTATTTGGAAGGTAGTAGAACTATCAAGTCCAGTTGATATTTCATCCATGAAGAGTGCTCGTGCAGGCCCAGTTAACATCTCTCCTGCAACCAAGAAGACATGGGTCAGATTACTAAACCTCGACATATGGTAAAGAGAATAATGTTTCAAAAGACTAAACATATTAGGAAGCTTCTTTCAGTATGAATATTCCTTTAAGCCTCATGACCTCATAATTATAAATTTGAATAGTTGAGCAATTTAAACTTCCTCTTCATATAGAATATTTAGACACCGGTCCCCACGGGATGGACTGATGGTTAGTGCGTGGGCATTGCCACCATGAGGTCTGGGGGTCAAAACCTGGCAAAGACAGTGTGCCCTCCCTCCCCACGCACTAGCCACAGCATCCGGGCCAGTAGCCCCCCGTGATTTACCTCCTCCGTGTTGGCCCTGGGACGGGTTGGCGGGGGCACTGAAGGCGAGCAAATCGCCTTTTGTCACAATTTGGACACCGTCATTATGAAAGAAGTTTTTAGATAGTATTTCTTTTCCTTTGACTTCGTGCTTGAGTTGCAAACAAAAACAAGAATGATTGCTAAGTAATTCATTTTTGCAAGAATTGACTAATACGGAACATCTAGTTATTTGAAATTTATTGTTTTCTCGTGTATGAACAGGTGTCAAAGAGTATTCAGTTTGAACTTTGAAGGGGCTAGACTGAAGAAGAAAGTTTGCAAATGACATTTACTTTCAATAATGTTCTCCTAGCAATAAACCTACCAGTTGTCACGCGCTTCTTTTGTCCTCCAGAAATGCCACGTCGCATTTGATCACCGACAAAGATGTCTGCACAAATGTCCAAACCCAGTACCTATTTTCCAACATTTTAAGTATTAACATTGCTAGTAAATGCTCAAGCAATGATAAAATGGCACTAAGAAGTTGTTGGCATGAACCTTGAGAATATAATCAGTTGATACATTGGTTTTTTGCCCTTTCATTGCAGCAGCTTTCATGAATGCATCAATCTCAGGATCTGGTTTAATACCTGCATCTCTCTCTCGTCTTGACAATTCTGATAACATCTCATACCTTGATCCTACACCCAAACACCGTGCTGAGAAATCCAATGTTTCTCGAACTGTCATCTCACCATTGTGAATATCCAACTGACTAATGTAAGCAGAAGTTCTTTGAGGAACAAATTCTGACAACTCATGGCCACAATATGTTACGCGACCCCCTTGCTGCAAGAAAGACATTAAATGCACATACCTTAATATCACATGAGGACTTATTTGAACTCTTATAAAAATATTACAAAAGAGATTTTAAAATTGCACAAAAATAGTGGGGAAATAGAAGAGAAAGCATACTCTTAGACTTCTATCAAGCTTCCCAGCCAAGGCAAGCAAGAGTGTCGTTTTCCCTGAAGCTGGAGGTCCGAGCAACAATGTCATCCTAATAATAGTTAGATATTGAAGAGTGAGATGCTTCTTGTTTTTCTCATAATGATGTCTAATTTAGGCTCACTATACAAAACTCTCTCAACATAATGTTAAGTGCTAACATAAATGTTTGGCCAAGCCAATGCCAAGGCCCACAGGCATTGCTAGCATAACTTTCTCTTTCTAACATTAGGCTAGGTCAAGCACAACACAACCTGTAGACCTAGCATGACCATGAACAATAGTTTTTATATATTCCTTTTCCATACCTAAATAAATATTATTTTATTATTAAATGGGGGTCAAACAAGCCGGCCTAAGCATGGCACAGATTGGTCATGTCTATGCTCATGTTAGGCCTAAGATGGTTCTATGCTGATCTGAGCCTAACTTGACATGTTTCAAGCATGGTCCGTTAGCACCTTTAGTAGTTATTGACAATTAAGCCACAAAAGTCTTGTGAAATATTGAAGCAGTTTAAAACAAAAGTCTAGAATCCCCAAACTTATACAAGGAAGAAAAAATAAATTAATGATTGTCAGAAACCTTAGAACAACTGAATGGCAAAGGAAGGCAAAATAAGACTATTTATATGCTTACCTTGTTGGCTTTAATATCCCACTGACATCATTAAGAATCTTTAAAGTCTTTTTCTTGGATCGATTTAATCTTACGAGACCAACAATATCCTGAATATGCACATTAGAAAAACACGAGATATTAAATGGATTGAATAGGATTTACAACCATCATCCTACTAAGACTAGCATCCATGATCACAAAGTGAATAAAATGAATTCTACAAGCATGTACATCCCAATAAAGCTTCACCTTCTTCTTTCTCGATTCACTTTGTTTGCCTTTCAATTTAGTTTCAATTTTTCAAAGATGGTTGCTTAGTACCTCGAGAATGTTGACAGTGAAATTCCACAAAGTAGGGAGTGCTCTGCTTCCGACATACACATCTGCCTCCACTGATACGTTCTCATATCGCACCTCAATCTTTGGAAGTTCCAACCCAACTCTGTTCCATTTGTAATATATATCAGAAGCTAATCAGATACATAGAAAAAGAACATAATAGTTTTCGTGATTTCTTTCTCTTGACAAAAAAGAGTAATAAGGGAGGAGAAGCATAAAAAAGAGGGAAATTTTTTAAGAAGAACAATATTTTTGTTAGTACGAATTAAGCTGCAGATGGAGGATTTGTTCCCAAAAGAAATATGGAACGTGCAAAGGTATATATAAGCAAAAATATGTATATATAATAGAAATGAAATTTGTAACAGATTTTTTTTTTCCTTTCTTCATCCCGAAATCGATTGCTTAATTAGAGTAAAGGATGTAAAACTTTGGGTAAAAAATAAGCTAACTGTCGAATCAAACCCTCGATTGTAGGAATAGGGCAAGCAAAAACCCACCGGTCGATACGGTCTCGGAGGCGAGTGAGGAAGCGCTCGTTGTCCTCCTCCACCACCTTGAAGATGTGATCGAGCAGCTCCTTCCGCTCCTGCGGGCCGAGCTGGTTGACATCGATCTCGCTGGCGATGACGTTCCCGTTCTCCGCCATCTTCCGGAGGATTCCCTTCCGCATCCGGTCGTATGTCGGCAGCTTCTCCAGCGCTGCCCACTTGAGATTCTCCTCATCATCGCCGTCTTCCGTCATCCGGCTGCGATGGAACACATCCACCCGGTCCTGGAAGCCCTCCGCCCAGCTCCGCCGGCTACTGCTGTTCCGGATGATGTCGTTCGCCATTTCCCGGCCGCTGGCTCCTCTCCGCCTTCCGCCCCTCCCTCTTCTCCTCCTCCTCCTCCTCTTGGACCGATCGCAGCTTGGAGGCTGGAATCGACTTGGGAGAGATCGGCTGGAGAAGGAGAAACCGCCAGTGAGGGCTTTTATGCTGTGCCCGTGCGAAAATTCAAGCTTTTTTTCTCGCGGGCTTCGCCGTGCGTTCTCTTCGTCACTATTTTTAAATTGTTAAATGCTTTTGGGCTTTTTTACAAATTTACAGTCCGGCTCAATAACCGCTTGGATTATAATTTTACGTTAGTCCTCAAAATTCAAAATATGCACTTCTCACCCTTTTCTTGTTGAACACCCTACAATTTTGACACGGGATTCAAACGTCCGGATCATTTTACTTTTCAAAAAAATGATTTTCTTAAAAAATAATAATAAAATAAACAACGTCAAATATGGTTAACGCAGCCGCCTCGGCCAAGCAATTCACCACGTGGTCAAATCCAAAGTCAAATCATCTCTTATATATAAATTGTTCACAATCTATTTAGATTTTTAAAATATAATTTTACATGATCTAAGGGGGCACTTGGTAAGCGGGTTTAGAAGTCGAGAATGGAAATGAAATCTATTTTATTCTCATTTACGATGCTTGGTATGCGGGATTGGAATCAAAATATGGATATGATACCCATGATTTTATAACCTAGCCCCCACTAGGTTATCACCAAACTCATAAACCCCTCAATCAAAACTCATTACCATTTCCATTGCCGAATGTATACCAAGCGCCCCCTAAAACTAATGAAACTTCAAAAAATTATATCATAGAGAGTCACTTAAAAGTTTTTTTTTTATCCCTTATTGGATGATTATCTATATTAGTAAATTAGAGTTGGATATTTAAATTAATAAAAAATATTAAATGAAATGAATCTAACGGTAAATTGTAGAAAACTCCCCAATACCCATTTGATATTTGCTTTCACTCCTCATTTGATAAATCCTTTACATTTACTCCCTGATGGATTGAATATAAAAGAGTGAAAATTAAATATACATCAGTGAAAAATGAGTATAAAAGAGTGAAAAGTGAGTATAAAAGAGTGAAAATTGAGTATACAGTTTCTTGATGTGGTGGGTGCAACCTTACATACTCAAATTTCTAATTTTTATACTCAACTTTTTTTAAATAATACTCACAAAGTTGTCTTGTCAATCCCATCAGGGACTGCATGTAAATAAAACTTTGCATAGGGATTGTATGTAAATGTGAATTTCGAAATGAGGAGTTTAAGAAAATTTACCCATGATCTAACATTATAGGACATACATACAAGAGAAAGCATGGCATTGGAACAAATTCAAGGTTTGGTCAAGACATGCATTGACGAACTTACATGTATCTTTGTCAATTTTGTTTAATAAAAAAAACTCATTAGTCCTTACTTTCGCTATGCGACCTTATCAACAAGTAACTTCTAACTCCTTTTTTCTCTTGAAAATTAATTTACTCTCTTTAGAAGTTTCTAAACTCTTTTAGCTCTCTTTCTATTGCACAAATGTTTTTACACAAAGCTTGGGGGCCAAGTATACGCGAAGATGACTAAGCAAACACATTACTTTTCGCTTTTCAAATAACAAAGGACCAACTAATCAACACAACATCCAACCACAATTCCACAATCAATCCGTGAACAATAGAAGATGACAATAATCCATCTAGAAATAAGTTTAAAATCCACAAAAATTCTTTGAATGGAACCTAGTCAAAGTATCCATCACGTTCCAAGTATTTGGAGAAGTCGAGTCCTAGCACGGCAAGCAACTGGCGATCGACGTGCAACATACAAATTAGGCAACGTCAATTATTCTTCTGTCTTGAAAAGTAAGCCTCACACGAAGTACACAGCGTCGTTCAGGCTTGTTATTGAACAATTTCCACACTTTTCTAGATGCTCCAGCAGTCTTGTTCAAAGAGAGGAATTACTGATCAAAGAAAAAGATTAACGAAAAGATCTCCATTTGATCAATCCATCCAAGCTTTAAGGAATTTGTAGGCCGTAGACAGCTAAATCGTTCAAATAGTAGCTGGTTTAAATTATTTAATTTGATTGTTTTTTAGCGGCCCCGGCGGCTCACTTGACTATCAGATTCAAGGAACCTTTGTACTTGTCCTAAAGGTCTAAGGTTCAAATCTGGAGAAAGCAAAAATCCATTGCCGGGAGTGAGAGGACCGTAGGGTCGCCGGCCTAGAGGGTTGCCTGCGGGGACCAGAGAGGCAGGGCCGTTACATAAAAAGACGTCTTTTTATTGTAACGACCCGGCCCGTCGACCCAACCTCTCGGCCCCTTGGGCGGCAAAATTCCATTTTTGACGGCCCGACAACCTGACCCCTTTGGTCGTCGACCGTCGTTACTTACAAGAACTTCTCACCCCTGGCCAGTGGATTTTTACCTTCTTCAGAATTCGAACTCTAGACTTCCAGGCTAAGTACTAGAGTTTATGAATCCTGGTAGCGGCAAAATTCCATTTTTGGCGGCCCAACAACCTGGACCCTTTGGTCGTCGACCGTCGTTACTTACAAGAACTTTTCACTCCTGGCCAGTGGATTTTTACCTTCTCCAGAATTCGAACTCTAGACCTCCAGGCTAAGTACTAGAGTTTATGAATCCTGGCTACCAGGATTCATAAACTCTAGTACTTAGCCTGGAGGTGAGCGCTACCAGGATTCATAAACTCTAGTACTTAGCCTGGAGGTCTAGAGTTCTTTTCACTCCTGGCCAGTGGATTTTTACCTTCTCCAGAATTCGAACTCTAGACCTCCAGGCTAAGTACTAGAGTTTATGAATCCTGGCTACCAGGATTCATAAACTCTAGTACTTAGCCTGGAGGTGAGCGCTACCAGGATTCATAAACTCTAGTACTTAGCCTGGAGGTCTAGAGTTCGAATCCTGGGGAAGGCAAAAATCCACTGGCCAGGGGTGGGAAGTTCTTGTGAGTAACGATGGTCGACGACCAAAGGGGACAGGTTGTTGGGCAGCCAAAAATGGAATTTGACCGCACAAGGGGCCGAGGGGTCGGGTCGACGGGCCAGGTCGTTACAATAAAAAAAGTTTATGAATTCTGATAGCCCTCGTGAGTAACAGCACGACCGACGGTCGACGAATCCTGAGGAAGGCAAAAATCCACTGGCCAAGGGTACGAAGTCCTCGTGAGTAACGGCACGACCGACAGTCGACGACCAAAGGGGCCAGGTTGTTGGGCCGCCAAAAATGGAATTTGACGCCCAAGGGGCCGAGGGGTCGGGTCGACGAGTCGGGTCGTTACATAGTCAACCTCTTATGCATAGTTAAATATAGATAACAGTAGGGATACCTTTTTCTTTTCATTCCTGTATGACGATATTTGGTGCTTATTATCTGATTAAGGTTTACTGTTTTAATTTCTGTTATATTTTACTACATGTATTGGATTTGTGGACAAATTACCTTATATCTCGCGTTAGGATTTAGGCTACGGTGCATACCGATTATCTGGACCACTGCATATCATATAGATGACAGTAGGGTTTGATAGTAGATGATGCATGGGATAGTGACATGCATCATCATTGCATGTAGCATAGGTGGGCGACCTTTGACTCCCTAGAGGTTAAGATGGGTCGTCGGACATGCTACTGGTGTAGGGGCATACGTAGGCGACCTTTGACTCCCTGGAGGTTGAGATGGGTCGTCAAACTTGCCAAAGTACCTATCGTGTAGTCCCAGTTCCACTCTTCGTTAGTGGATTATAGGTCACGGAGCTGCGACAGGTCTCCTACTCTATCTGGAGATAGATAGGGGTTGAGAGTGTTACTTTTCCCTAGGACGGCGTACGTTCAGGGTCCAAGACCCTGCCCATTCGGTTTCGTGTGATACGCGATAGTGGCCATCTGGGTGGAGGGAGGACTCGGTCAGAGACCTACCCACTCGATTTCGCATAGATGCGACGGTGGCCGACTGGCGTTAGGGACGACCCATGTTGCATCATGAGCATGCTATGCATTGCTGCATATGATTGTGATTGTTGCACTTGTTTGCTGCATTTTGTTAACATGCATACTATTAGGCTTAGATCGACAGAGGTATGTATTTACTTTTAGTGGTATCAGTTATGTGTTTCATATTACCGCATTTTCAGTTTGTGTTAGTTGGTGACTTACTGCTAGTATACCTTTCTGTGTATATTAGTCTGTATTCGCTGAGTTCTTTGGACTCACCCTGTTAGCCTTATTTTTCTCCCTTTCAGGATGATCGACTGGAGCGCCCGGTAGCCTGTCCCGTTAGCGTGGGTCGAGACGATTTCGTGGTTTTTCTGTATTTGATGTGGTACATGTTGGAACCCCTTTTCGTTCATTCTTTCTTTTCATTTCCGCTGTTGTACTTTTGATTTGTTGTGTCGTTTTGCATGGCGGTATAGTTGTACTTTTGTGTGCCATGGATGTCTTCGTTTTGTCGTATGTCGTACCGGTACGCAGTTTTTCTCGACGACGACATTTTCTTTTCATTTTGATGGCTTATTCCAACCCTATCGACTGTAGTACAGGCAGGCTGAGTGGGTCGTAGTGTTTGGTTTACGAATTATCCACCAGGTCAAGGGTGAAGCAGTCCGGTCGATATCGGATAAGCGGCTCCTCAGGGCATGACACAAGCTCTCGAAGATCCTTAACAACATCAGAATATGTTTGAAGAGTACCATGGTCTTCTACAAAATGGAGCATGGGAACTTATCCTAGTTGATTCAATGAGAAATCTTGTTAGTTGTAAATAAATTTTTAGAATTAAATGTTTACCTAATGACACTATTGACAGGCACAAAGCGAGGCTCATTGCTAAAGGATTCCATCAGCATCCTAGTATTGATTATCATGACACGTTCAGTCCGACGTTCAGTCCAGTTGTCAAACCTACCATTATTCGCTTAGCTTGGTGCTCAGTCTTTCTATTAGTTGTGGTTGATTTATTCGTCAACTTGATGTCAACAATACCTTTCTCCAAGATCATGTCCTTGAAGATGTTTTTATAACACAACCACTAGGTTTTATTAATCTTGATAATCCTACGCATGTATATAAGTTACACAAAGCTACATACTATTTTAAACAAATACTAAGAGCCTAGTACCATGAACTCGACAATTTCTTGTAGCCTTTGGAAAAAAATTCTCATACAAACACATCACTCTTTGTCTTTCACAAAGATGGTTTTTTAGTCATCTCCCTATGTATGTTAATGACATAATTCTTACTAGTAGTAATGCTACTGCAATCCAACAGTTTATTGATCTTCTTGCCAAAAGATTTTTCATTAAAGATTTTGTTGATTTGAGCTACTTTCTTGGTATTAAAGTTGTCACTATCTCCACTAGATTAGTTCTCTCTCAATGGAAGTATATCATAGATCATCTTGCTCATACAAATATGATTAGAGCCAAACCTATCACCACTTTTCTTGCCACTGAGCCAATATTTACAATCCTTTCTAGAATGTCATTAACTGATTCTTCTGAATACCGAATAATTATTAATATTCTTCAATATTTGTGTCTTACTCGTCTTGATATTACATATGCAGTTGACAAATTATTTTAGTTAATGCATTGACCTATTATTGATCATTAAAATGCTGTCAAACATTTGTTTTGATACCTTTTTGGTACAACTAATCATGGTATACTCCTGTGCCATCACACATTACTTTTTCTTCATGCCTTTTTAGATGTTGACTGGGTCGGTAATAAGGATGATTATACCTCCACTAGTGTTTATATTATGTATCTTAGTAGCAATCCATATTATGGTCCTCCAAGAAATAACACATGGTTGCACACTCCTCAACTGAAGCTGAATATCGTTCCGTTACTGTTACAATTGCTGAGTTACATTAGCTCTATTTTCTTATAACTAAACTTGACGTTTATGTTCCTACTACTTCGATTATCTATTGTGATAATATTGGTGCAATTTATTTCTGTTCCAATCCTGTCTTCCATTCACGCATGAAGAATATTGTGATTAATAATCATTTTATTAGGGATCAAGTACAAAGTGGAGTTTTACGTGTCACTCATATCTCCTCAGAAGATCAATTAGTTGATGTCTTGACCAAGCCTCTTCCGTGAACTCATTTTTAATTCTTAAAGACCAAAATTGGACTCTCTATAGAAACTCCATCTTGAGAGGGCATATCAGTGGAATTAATTTATTGTGTATATCAATAATTATTTAATTTCCTATATTGGTTTTGTAAATATTTTGAGATAACAACAAATCCCATGGATTATGCAACAAATTAGATTTAGAATATTTATAATTATTTATTGTGATTGGAAAATCAACAAGATTTCATATTGTACTTGTATATATATATCTTATTTTTATTAAGAAAAGAATTAAGTCATTATTCTCGATTCTTATATATTAGCTTTTCCGATGATTGATGATTACAAATTTCTTGTGTTTTGATAATAGTTAACATAAATTAATACATTAAGTCATCATCATACCATCTCACTTGTATCAATATATCTCAATATACATATAAGTTAATCCTATGGCTCTTTGTGAGATGTAATATTATTCTTCCCTTAACTAAGTGATCATATATTTCTATTGAGACATTCTAGATTTGATCATCCTTCTTAGAATATAAAATAATATTATCTATCTTTAATTATAATGAATTAAAAATAATACATGATAATGAATATGACATACATCAAATATATAATTTTTAATAAAAAATTTATTATAACTTAAATGATGCATATATGATATGATATATATCAAAATATCATTGCAAGATATAATACTTGTGTATGTCATGGTTCAGTTCCAATCGTTGGACGTGGTTCAACCATTATTTTTTAATAAATTTATAATTTTTAAATATATATATTTTAAAATAATAATAATTTTGAACCATCTTGAATTATCATGAATGGTGAATTGAAACGTGAATAAATCATCTTAGATAGTTGAGATTAAGAGTTGACGTTTCATAAATCGTTGAATTGATGGTTTCAAATCTTGGTCTGGTCTAGCCTAGTAATTACCATGCCACTATCCAAACCAAATCACAAAACTGATTTTAAAAAAAAACAAATTTCAATGTCGTAAGTGACTTAAACTCCTCATGTGCATATTAATACATGCACTTTTGTGTTATATGACCTGGGCACTCTGTTTACTTCTTCTTCGCCAGAGATGACGCGGAGCACAATAGCATATCAGATCCACAATTGTTGAATCAAATGCATGAAAAATAGAAAACTGTAAACACATAGTGATCCTTTACTAATATTTTTTTTTGGTACTTGTTGCCTGAAAGACGATTACAAAACTTGAACCGCCTTTTGATTCATGAACTAAATCCTCTCGAGTTTGGACGTTCTCTTGCAAGAAAATAAAAGTAGCAAATCCTCTCACTTTTTTTTTGTTTGGACGCAATTTATTTTATAGCAAACGTGGGTTAAATGGGCAGTTTTGATAATTGCCCGCATCTCCCACTATCAATGTCTTTCATTCATCCAAGTCAAAGTCACAAAGATCATATTAGAACATTCAATTCATACATGAAAAAAAATAATTCGTATGATAGCAAACATATCAACCGATTAATGTTACGAAAGTTATTACACTTTATATAATTGCTCTTCAAGACAAACGAGACATCCATATCTTACATTTAACACAGACTAAATCATTTATTTCAATACAAATATCTCTCATCTCTTGTAATAATTATTATATCAAGAACATATTCAATATCTATAATTAATATAATTATTCATAATTATATTTTATATACTAAAAAAATATAATTGATTTATCAATGAATTAATGTCAAAGATATAAATTTATTTTAATTTTCTTTTTTTAGCTAGAATATATTCATTTTAATTAGACATTTTCTTAATTATATTCCATAGATTGAATCATCCATAGTCAATAAAAATGATTAACGAAGTTTTTTTAACCTCGGGTGATTAGCCCAACTCCACGAAAGTTTCCCACCAGCCACCAGGGTAAATCAGGAAATGCTCACGATGGGAAGTCCAGAAGCCCAGCGTCCTAGGGTTCACGTCCCATTTGGAAAAAAAATCCTGCAAAATACATCGTAGCTGGGGATCAAACCACAAATACCTAGGACGACAACTAGTTGCCCTTTGATTGCACCATAGCCCAGGGGCATCCATAGTCAATAAGATACATACTAAAGTAGCATACCCTGATTAAAATTTCAATTAGACAGCTAAATAATCATTAATGGTAAAATCGAGATTATTTTATAATCTCAAGGGTTTTACATAGCAGCGAAGCACGATCCATTCTCCTAATGTTATTCCACATGTAATATGATTCACATGCTACAATATTTTTCTCTTTACTACTAAAGAATGCATATTTTTCTCAATTTTAACAACGTACAAATTTTGATCTAGACTTTATAATGTCAAATCTTGAATTCAACTTATAAATTCTAATCTGGCCTCCAACATGTTCAGTAAATGGTGGATACATTTACTCTGATCGCTATCAAGTCATAAACGATCTCATCTTAATACAACTATTAAGATGACCCCAACTTACAAATATGTCTCAATTCATAGTTACATAAGTTGTCCCATAAATAATGGTCTTACTTCTATTTATACTTAACAAATAGAAATGATTATCCATGTGAGTGGACTAATCTCAATCTACCATCACACTCACTAAAACTTTATCCAAATGTAAGAAAGACATATACATTAAATAGATCATGTTATTTCATATATTTGATTGTTTTTACAATATGTTATATTCTATGAAGTCCTAAAGACTTTACATGTTCTTAAAATGATTCTTTAATTAATGACTTAGTAAAAGGATCAGCAAACATAACATGTGTAGGGTTATACTCAAGAATTATATATTTTTGACAGCAATATTCCTTACAAAATTATACTTTATAGCTATGTACTTGTCATTGCTATGATATTTAAAATCCTTAGAAAAAACTATAGTAACTTGATTGTCACAATACATTATAACAGGACTCTCACTATCCTTAATAATCTTCAGATGCTTCGAAAATCATCTTAACTAGACAACTTCATGCACAGTTGTTGAAAGCTACATATTTAACTTCCACTAGTCATAATAGTACCTTTTGCTACATGTGTTTATTTAATGTTACAATCTGACATATTAAAATATTATAGCATCTTAGTCGTATAAGTCTCTTTACATTAACCCAAAAATCTTTTTGATCGAGCTCTCATAATTTTTATTCCTAAGATGTATTTAGTTTCTCTAATATCTATTATATCAAATTGTGATGAAAGCTATGATTTAACTTCTGTCATAATTTGTCTACTATCACAATTTTATGTCATTTCTAGCTATTAGCATATTATCAACATATAATGATAATATGACTAACTTTCCCTTTCCTCTTTCTTATATAAACACAATTATCCTCATTGATCATTTTGAAATCATAAGATAAAATTACTTAATTAAATCTTATATTCCATTGTATTGAAGCTTGCTTTAGATCATATATAAACTTTTAAAGTCTACATACTTTATTTTCTTGGTCTTAACAATATAAACTTCTGGTCGTGCCATATAAATTTTCTCGTTAAACTTATCATTACGAAAAGTTATTTTTATATCTACCTGATGTAATTCCAAGTCAAAATTTGTTATTATATCTAAAATGACATGAATTGACATAAATTTCACAATAAGAGAAATTATCTTTTCAAAATTAATATCCTTTAGTTGGGTATATCTTTTTGCAATTAGACGAGCTTTGTATCGATTAATCGATCCATCATCTTTCCTCTAAATTTAGAAAATCCACTTATTCCCAATAGTCCTTTGGCTTGGAGGAAATTGTCTAATTTCTAAACTTGATTCTTTTTCAAAATCTCAATGATAATGGCCGCTATGTTTGGGGTCTGACGATGGCGATAGATCGCGACACAATTGCGAATGACGATGACAAATTGTGACGCAGTCGTGATTTCGCCCGACAACGTTGATAGATGGGAGCTTCCATTCCTTCTAAATTTTTTAATATAATAGATATGGGATAATAAAAATAAATGATGAATAAGAGTCAATAATATGACCGTTGAGAGCCTCTCAATATAAACGTAAACATGCACTTTTTATCCTCTTATTATGAAAATTTTAACTCCGTCCTGTCGGGAAGAATAAGAAATTTCACTGCTCTTTTTCATGTTGCAGCTGAGACTAGTCAATTTAGTGCATCCAGGAAATAAAGGTTTCTCAACATCTTCAAGTAGCGTATTGAATTGGATTGGATTCTCAGCATAACTATCATATGAAGCATGTACATATTTATTAGTTCCTCATGAACATATTTTTGTTTATTTGGTCATACTTGATCACTTTCATTATGTGAGTTCCCTATTGTAGATTTTTCGCCGTGCCATATCTGTGTATGATATGTCAAATTTATACCATTATAATACATATATGCCCTTATAGTTTGTATATTTTTCTTCTTTAGATTACCATATTTTGCACATGGGCAAGGTATTGCATTCGGATCGTCAGTGTTTTCCATTACAAATTGTAAGAAAGACTCTACTTCATTCTCATATTCACATGATAGTTTATTCTTTGACATTCATTCTTTGTCCATTTTTGTTATAACTAATCAACTAATAACGAGCTAATACCTTCAAAATAGTTATAAATAATATAACAAAATATTAACACAAACACAAGTCTTAAATAATAACTAAATTGTCAAATAATTTGTCTCATAAATTTAATGTGGCTATATAATTAGTAAAACATAGTAAGTAAATAAAGCAAGAACACGTAAATGAATAAAATAATCTAATTCATCACAAAAAGTTGACGGTGCCTCTCAACTAGCAAAGTGATTAAGCTCACATGCTAGATGGGTGAATCAAGTTGTGCAGTCTAATCTAGGAGATTTGGTTGATCAGATTGATCCTGTTAGGTGGGTTTTATTTAGATTGGTCATGTTAGGCAGGTTAGAGTAGATGAGAATATCTTGGTAATGAAATCAAACCTATTAATAAATAAGGTACGTAAATTATAAAAATGTCTATATATGATATAATATTCTTGCTTTATATTATATTACTTTATGATTGATTTTTTTTTAAATTAGAGGAAGAAAATAGAATGTAAATCATTCAAACGATTAAGCCATATGTAATTAAGTTAGGTTACATAATTGTTAAGTGAGGTTGCATAATTGTTAAAAATGAGGTTGCATAATTGTTAAAAATCATAAAAGCATATTTACAATTAAATAAATTGAATTGCTTAAGATTTGATGTATAGAATTAGAGGAAGAAAACAAAAAACCCTTGTTACAAAATTTTTTAAATGATTCAATATTTGAAGTATATTAGTGATCTAGGTTACAAAATAGAATAAAAGGATGAAGATTCATATAAACACATTTTCATATACCCAAGTTTCTCTTGATTCATGCCTACAAATCTAATAACAAATCTAATCTCGCCGTAGTTGACAAAGTTCAAAGGAAAATGAAAAAAAAAATATTATCTCTGTTTTACAATCCTCTAGGGCAAGACACAAATTCACATAGAACTAATGGCTCAAAAATGAAGTGAGAACATATGAACAGTCAAATCATAAGAACAGAGATCATAAGAACTAATGGCTCAAGACACAAATCCACAAATCCTATGTTTACTTTGAAATTAAAAAGGGTAGGATCAGCATGTGAGATCATAAGAACAGAGATCGTGAGAAGAGGGGAGGACTAACTTGTACCCGACGGTCGTGACTGGCAGCAAAGACTAGCCTGCGAGATCGATTGAAAGAATGCAAGTCGTTGACGACCAGCGACGAGGTGACGAGGCGACAAGGCGATGAAGGAATGGGGAGACGGCAAGAGGTGCGACACGTGAAGATGTTATCGGGGAGGCCGGATCCTCTGTTCCAGATCCGACCTTTGTCCCTCTGTCCCGCTCGCCGGCGATCGCCGACGAGCCGTCCGATCAACGATCGGATACCATCGGCAACCTCCGGCCATCGTCCCGAACAAAACTATATCCTAGGGGATACGGTGAACCCGTCGGATATCGCCGCAATTGTGATGTTGTCGTATTCACCGTCGAATCCGACAAGATTGCAATGCGACGTTTCTGACCGATTCATCGTTCTCCGAGGATATCGTCTTATTCGGGACGACGATCAAAAATTATTAGTCGTGTCCGATCGTCGATCGGACGACTCGCCGACGATCGCTGGCGAGCGGGACCCGGGACAGAGGATCCGGTGCCGTTATCGGGTGGGTTAGAGCATCATTAAAAGGTGAACGAGTAAAAGTAATTCAGGGTTTTTATTTATCTTTTTCTCCCTTTTTTATACTTAATTTTGTTTTTTTGGAAAGTTTAATTTGGAGGCTAAGTTTTCGTCCTGGCAAGATAAATTTGGAGACGAGGTTTTCCTAAGATGAAGATTTTGGTAGAGATAAATTTTTTGTGGAGTTTTCATTTTGACGGAGAAGGTTAAGTTGTGGATATAAACAAGATTATTTGTTAAAAAATTATTATTGTTGATATTTTTAAAAAATATTAATATATAACACTTTTTTAAAAATGTTGTCTTTATAAAAAAATATTAATAAACAACATTTTTTTAAAAGTATTATTTTTATTAAGAAATAAAAAAACATAAATAAGATTTTTCATTAAAAACGTTGTTAAAAAAAACACAACGTTTATTTTAAAAAATATTATTTTTTAAGTGTTATGTAATCTTAATTTTATTATAGTGACTGAAAAAATTGCATCAGGACTAAATGAGGACAAATAAGCGAATAGAGAAATTTGAATCAAGTTAGAATTCCATTCCATACATGTCTTAGTTGGATTTTAAATTTGAATTAAGTTAATTTAAATTTTATAAACCGACGAAGCTTGAATTTGATATTTTTCTAGTGATAAAATGACATTACTAATACAATTTTATTTTTGTTTTTAAATTTTAATTTAAAAAATTATCATATATAGTAGAATAATTGTTTGGATTTTATCGGTTAGATAAATTAGAGTAATGATACGCAACAAGAATTTATAACATGAAACCCAACATGAATGACGTGACATTTTTTATATAAGCATCCGATTGCCACTTGGATACCAACGGCGGCCTCCGGCCGCCGTCCCGAACCATTCTATAACCTGGGGGGCATAGTGAACCCATCGGGGATCGCTATAATTAAAATGCCACGTCATTCATGTTGAATTTCATGCTATAAATTCTTGCTACATATCATTTTTCGATTAATTATGCTCATTAGCAAATACTGAATTATAAATGCGTTTATTGATAAATTGTCTATTTACCTTTTTCTTTAACTTATTTTTAAATTTGTTAGGATGATTTTTAATTTGCGAGATATTTTGATAAATTAAAACTTATGACATGTTATTTTTTAGGGGAAAAAAGAGAAGAAAATCTCTATAATACTTTAAAAAAACAAATTAGTTAATAAAAATATAAAATGTTAGCACAAATGGGGTTAGATTCGGAGGGTTCTTCCACGCTTTATCCCGTGGATCTCGAGAGGCGGCGTCGCGGCGATGTCGCAATTGCTCCGCATCACGTCGCCGCTGAACAATTCCACCGCCGGTTGCTCTTCTTCGAAGCGTTTGTCTCCGCTGCAGCCGTCGTCGTCGTTTCTTCCTCCTCTTTACGGCGCAGTTGATGCCATATGCGGAAGCCCTAACCATCGTTGGGCGTTGCTTCAGAGGCAATTGAGATGTCAGGGTCGTTACTACTGCCTCTTCTCGAACAACCGGAAGCAGGTTCCTCTTAATCTCTCGTAAAAGTTCATTTTTTTCTGAGGGAAAAGGAAGCATATCAAGTATCAGGAGTGTTTTACAGACGTTAAAGCAAGGGTGTTGCAATTAGTACGATGTTTTTTATCACCGCATGCTTAATAATATGACAGGGCGATTATGTGAGGGGCCATCCATATCTCCTCTTCTTAGAGAAATAAAGGTTTTCCCACAATCGACATTATGCCATCAGTGCATTAAGTACCTTCTTATACTGACAGAAAGCAGTAAGATTTACTGCCAGCACAATGGTTATAGAGAGCCAAAATATGAATTTGTGATCAATGCTGCCATAGGTGCCATCAAAAACAGATGGAACCGCAATTGAGGGCGATGAATTAAAGAGAGATGAGGTAGGTGAACAATGATGTGATATAGGTGCAAAATTTACGAGGAGAATGCGTTGCTACTAGTTATGTGATTTTACTCCATATAATTGCAGAAGTGTTTGTCGTTCAGTGTTGTAGCTTTCTCTCTGTTAATTTTGAACTTCATTGTAATTCATAGAAGTAAAGAAAACGAAAAAAAAAATGCTTGTACTTTTATAAATTTTAGAACCTAGTATTGTGGGTACAATTTATTCATGAAACTAGATATATTTTTGACTTGGAAAATGGTATTTCTTGCAGTTTTGTTTCATTTATTGGCAATTTTGTTCTTGAGTGTTCTCTAGGTAGATTTTAGTTTCTCATCTAATTGTATCTGTTTCTTCTTGATTCTTTCATGTCCAGTAGTACATATTTTTTGTTTTTTCAGATTATTTGTGGTGAATACACTTTTAGTTCTTTTGCAGTAAATAAAAAAAAAATGTTAAACAGAGTTGGGAATCATATTGCAGGAATTTTGGTGGAGTGACTACATCTGATCATTGTCTACTCTCTTGGAGTAGACATCAGAGACAATGCGTTCTATTTTGGATGAGAAATTAACTGTCCTGATGTGGAAAAGGAGAATATCAACAGTATAGTGATTAAACACTATGATAAATTGTTGAAATTGTCAAAAACTCTCTTTTTCATTGATACCACATTGTACTTGTGGTTTAGCTTATGACAAATTTCAAAATTAGCATTGGCATCGAAGATTCTTCTTTGTTGGTCGTCATAAATATTTTGGGCACTTTGTTGTCCCTTGCTCCAGTTTCATGCAGTTTCTGCCCTTTTTCGGGATGCAGGAGCAAGCTAGAAAGGCACTAGAAAATGCTCTGGAGGAAAAGACGACCGCATTTGAAAAATGGAGCAAAGAGGTTGAGAAGAAGCAGGAAATGTCTGGTGGAGGTGCATCAGGTCATGGAGGCTGGTTCAGTGGCGGCGGAGGATGGTTTGGTTGGTTTGGCGACGAACATTTCTGGGATGAGACACAACAAGCTATTCTGACCATTGTTGGCATTGTTTCCTTGGTAAGCACCCCAAGTATCTTTCATTTTCTTCATTTACTTTCCACCCTCCATATGCTAACACTTAATTTTTTTTGTCTCCACAGTATCTCCTGGTAGCAAAAGGCAACGTAATCTTTGCAGTCATCTTCAACTCTTTACTATTCGCGCTGCGAGGTGTTCGAAACTGGCTTGCTGCCTTGTCATCTAGCTTGCCTAATAGAAACTTCACTCTCGGAACAAACTCCATGCCTATAGCAAATCGAAGCACAAATGAAATGCATCAGACCCAACTATCTGCCAAAGAAAGGGTAATTAAGAAATGGGCATCTGATTAGATCTTACTCTCCTGCAGTCTGGTGCCGTGTTCGGTGATATTTTAGCACCCACTTCTAAAATTAATTTTTATAAATTGCAAAGCACTTCCAAATGTTTATTCTACAAATTTTAGGGTTGAATGGGTTGCCTTCAATCAAATGTAAACTTTTCCTACTCTCATGTGGATTTAATGTTCATGCTATCGATGGGTGTATGATTTAACTCTTCATAGAAATCACTACACCTTTGCTGTCGTAGCAGTGTTAAAAAAATCTTCTTGTGGTGGATGTATTTGGGTCATGTAGAAGAGGGAGCTGTGGATTGTTTGGTTGGCTTATTAACCACAATTTTCTTAGTGTTTTTTATAGCCTTACATGATATTTTTAGAGCTTTAGAGAGGTTGCCAAATCTTTTCATAGCATTTCACAATGCTTTTAAAGCTTTAGCAACAGAAAGAAACAAAAGAAAGCTTCATCCTTTATTACTATCTTTATAGTAAACATGGTTAGATGTTTCATTTTACTTGGCATCAGATATTCTGTCGTTCACGTCGATTGCTTAGCATCAGATACTTGGATGTTATACAAATACAAAAAGGTGAAACAGCCACTCTAGCGGCCTCTGATCCCGGCCCCATAAATATCCAGAGGGAGTAAATCACAATTTTACTGGTAGGATAAGGCACCTGGGGCCGAGAGGATTTAAGCCAGCAGATTAGGTTTTTATCTCGTATGCGACTGACGACTCTCGAACCTGAGACTTTTGATACAAACAGTCAAACACAGATACTTGGATGTTATACACACAGACAAAAAAAGACGAAATCGCTCGCCCCAGCGCCCCCGCCGCACCCGTCCCAAGGTCATCATGAGGGAGATAAATCACGGTCCCCGGAATAATTAGTACACAGTTGGGCCGAGAATTGATACACCAAATGTCCAGAGTTTTAATCTAGTATGCCTCGCGCGACTCGAACTCAAGACCTCTTAGACAACACTCTTATGTATAAATCACTCCAGATCTCCGTGGGAATGATACTTAGATGTTATAGCTAGTGCATGAGTAAGATGGAATTGAATTTATCCGAGGGATGAATTGGGAGGAAGGTCGTCTATCTCCAGAACTCCGGAGCTAATCGAGCCGAATGTGCTAGATTAATAAAAAAATAATAAAAAAATCATAGAGTGCGGACTTGGGGTGCCAATCCCTGTTTCCTTGCAAAAAGGCCAAAATGATGCCTGGTTTACTATTGGTTCAACCGCTAGGAAACAAATCGACTCAGTGTAGAATTATCGGTTCGAGTTAATTTGAAATCGGTTTGGACTTTTCGAGGTTTATGACCGATTTGAACCCTGAACGGCTTAACCGGTTCGCACGTGAACAGTTTGCTCCGCTCTTTGCTTTTCGGGTATGGTTTATGTTCGCGGACCGACCCGTTAGGCGCTGGCCATATATACCCCATCCCCGTATCGTTATCGCATTTTCCCCTTTCATAGCCGCTGAAATCGCAATAGGGATCGAATCGAAGCGGAGGAGGAAGCCATGTATCATCCTTCTAGAGGAGGTGTTCGAGGCGGTCGAGATCGTAAGCTTCTTCTCTCTTTTCCTTCCCTTTTTATGGTTCTATTTCTTTGTGTCGGCATAGATCCTTCTGTCGGAAAACTTCTTTAAGTTTTACGCGGGTCGTAGCGTTTAGGGTAATCTATGTAGACCCCGCTTTTCTGATGTGTTGTTTACTTTCGATGTGTTGATTTTTTTTTTCAAGTTCATAACCAACATCAGAGTTTATAATTTAGTCTGGCGTGGATCTTCATAAGAGTAATTCGCTTATGAAAAACTAAATTTTTAGTATGATAAGTTTGTTTCATTAATCTGGTGATTTTTCAGCATGGATCCGTGATTTGTTTGTGGACTAAGGTTTGTTTATTATGAGTAAGGTAACAATAATCTGGTCTAAAATGTTAAGAATATACTATTCCTTTAAGCATAAGGCTAAAACATCTAGTATGATATCATTCAGTATGTAATGCAGTTTATTTGGTCATTTGTTCCATCAAATTGCAAATTATCAGCTTGTTTTTAGTATTATCAGCTTTAATGGTTTGTTCTAGGAGGTATTATTATATCTTGAATGTTTTCTTTCACATCTCAAAAGTTGTTGGGACTCACAGTATCTTGTTGGTTTTTTTTTTTAGAATTCAATTGGGATGATGTGAAGGTTGATAAGCATCGAGAGAATTATCTTGGTCACAGCGTTAAAGCTCCTGTTGGCAGATGGCAGAAAGGTACTGTTCCTAGTCTTTTATTTTATGCTTTAACTGTGTATAGTCAGTGCAATCTATTTTATGCTTATTGATATTATACGGCATATTTGAAATGAAATTGCTGGGTGAATCATATCCATCCTATATGAACCTTCGATGATTCATATCCATTAATTATGGAAGTAAATCACACTTTTCACCATATTTCTTTTTCCATGATATTTCTTTTCTACTCCTGCCATATGGTGTCAAGAAAGCATTATTTTGTGGGTGTATCATCTATGCTAGCGTGTATATTTTGTAGCAGGAATTCTTCTACTATATCAACCTTCAATTTCATGAATCTATACTTTTCTATGCATCTTCCGCACTCTGGTGGAACTTGTGTCATTGCTATCATTTAAACTAGTTATGCATCTAGGTTCTGTCACACGGAGAATTGAATTCCTTTTCATGATTGCCTTGCTTCTTAGCAATTTAATCATTTTGATTTAGGTGAATTTTAGTTTTTATGAACATTCATCATCATATGCACCTAAGCATTGGTTCAGTTGTTATATTCTTATATTATTGCACTTTTATTTTAGGCTTAAAACAAAATTTTAGTTGATTAACATTTTGTTTTGTGCCAAATGCTGGAAAACTCTAGTGAACATTATATGAAAGAATATTTTCTGCAAAACAAATAAACCTTTAGTAGTCTTTGTTTATTCAAGTTATCTTTTAACAAACAATTCTGACTTCTGTACTATGAGATTTTTAACATTCTAGTTTTTTCTTTTCTTTCTTGTTGCGATCTCTTACTGCCAAACTAGAAATGATAGATTATTTGGAAATTATATAAATATTTCTATTTTACCTTGCCTTCAGGGAAAGATCTATCATGGTATGCTCGGGACAAGAAATCTGCCAGCTCAGAGATGGATTCCGTTAAAGAAGAAATCAGAAGGATTAAAGAAGAGGAAGAGCAGGCTATGCGAGAAGTACTTGGCTTGGCTCCTAAGCGAGCTGGTCGGTCTCAAGGCAATCGGTTGGATAAGCATGAGTATGCAGAACTTGTAAAGAGAGGATCTACTGCTGAGGATCTCGGTGCTCAGCATGCTGAGGCAATTGTAATACAAGGGCTTGGCGTGTATAAGTAAGTTCACTATCTCCATAAATTTGATCTCTTTTATCACTCGTTCAATTCTTGTATAACATAATTTTTGCTGTCTTCAAGTGAATGATTATGCATATTCTTTTTTTTTGCTGCCTTTTTGAGTGACTAAGGTTATGCATATTAATGATTTCATTGCTCCAGAATTTTGAGATTGTTAAATCGCAACGCTTGTTTGCACTAAAACTTGTGCTTTGTGTGCTGCAGGGCACCTCGGAATCAACCTGAGTTGAGCACTCTTCCAGAAACAATGGACATGGCTCCTAGTAAGAATGAACAAACTCCAATTAGCGAAAGTGATGAAGATCTTTCAGTTGACAAAAGCAAAAAAAGGCATCGGGAAGAAAAAAGTGAAAGGAGACACGACAGGAGTAGAGATAAACGGAGAGGCGAAGAGAGAAGGGATGAGGATAGAAAACATAGGAAACGCCATGAGAAGAAACAAACTCGTGACTCGGACTACAAGCGAGAACACCAGAACAGAGACAAGGAAAAGAGAAGGCATGATTCTGATTGATCCGTATGGGTTCTAATGCCCAGAGAAGGCATGATTCTGATGGATCATGTGGGTTGTGCCATCTGTGTCCTCGTTTTCATGTACAATTGCTCTAGGAAAACTAAGCTTGTTTGAAAGAGGTTAATGCTTAACCTCAAAATTCAACTCCTGTCGTTTTCATGTACAATTGCTCTAGGAAAACTAAGCTTGTTTGAAAGAGGTTAATGCTTAACCTCAAAATCCAACGCCTGTTATTGTTGCCATAGTCACTAGTAAAATATTTGAATTAATTAAAATAAGTGTTTTTAGGCAATGACTTCGATCTTGGTAAAAGTCATCGTGAAGTTAGGTCTGCATTTAAACAAGCTTTGTTCTTTGTAAAATCATTCAAACGTGTATCTTAAATCAAACCTACTCCAATCAATGGATCAAGATTCAAAGGGATTGGGCCGGGAGAGTTTGAAAAAAATAAAATAAAATTCGTGACGTCGGTCGTTAAGATTTATTTGTATTTTTCAATTTATTCGGGTGGTCATCTCTTCTTAATTTTAAATATTCAAAAGGGATTTATGCTATTGTTAGGGCTAGGGAGAGTTTGATGTTCACCTTTGTGTTCATTCAATACATACAAAAAAAATAAATTTAAATAATTCGATAAACTAAATAAATAAGTTTGAATATGTATATTCAATTCGTTAATATTCATAAATAATATTTGTGAATCATATTTATTAATAAAATTCTTATTAATATACTAAATCAATAAAAAAAAATAAACAAACAAATTTAAATTATCAAGCTCAATAATCAATTAAACAAATAAAAGTTTCAAATAATAAAATAAATTTGAATTGAGTGTTGGATAATATCTATATGAATCAAGCTCAAGCAAACTTGAATTGAGAGCTCGATAACATCTAGATGAACCGTGCTTAAACCAAGTTTGAACCAAACTCAAGTTTATAAAAAATAAATCAAATTAAGCTTGAACAATTACTTTAAAGGCTTGAATCATTTTAGGCTTGATTATCTTATCAAACAAGTTTAAAATTCTAAAATTTTGCTCGGCTTGACTTGTTTACAACCTTAATTAGGACTAAGCAATTTGTTCAAAACTAAACCAATTAAATTGAAAAGAACAAATGAGTTTTTTTTTAAACTAAGATCGATCTCTTAACAAAAATCAAACCAATTGAATTTATAAAATATTAATTAATTCAGTTAAATATTGAATTAATCGAAATATGATGATGATTTTCGAAAATCAATACCACGATGCTATATTTCAAAAATAGCACTACTATAGTATTGGTTTTTGACATGCAACATCACAGTGATGCTGTGTGGTACGGTTGATAATATCGATTTAATCGAATTACTAGTTTTAAAACGAACCGAATTATATGAAATAATCAATATTTTTAAAAAAAATAAATTTCTAAAATAACTAAATCAAACATTTAAATTCGATTGGTTCAAACAGTTAATTCAATTTAAATAAACTGTTACTCATCCTTAATTATGATGTGATGATAAATGATGAGACCAGCTCTCTAGACAATAAGAATTTGAAGGAGTTCGAGTTACTTATGATGCTAGTCATCCGCTATACCCATCCGAGTTACTTATGATATTTCATGTATTAATTAATTGTCCCATCACGAGGGACGAGGGATGACAATTATTGGACAATTATTTAGTTTAATGATAAATGAGTTGGATTTAAAAATGATGACATTAGTATCATTAGACCGCAAATTACATTTTTAAGCTCGTAAATAAAGTCCGAGCAAATAACAAATAATGATACTCTCAGCAAAACTTTATCAACAAATGGCTCAGTGAATGCGCTGGCAGGCAGGTAAGTTCATGATAGCGGTAACTCACGGTTTGCTTTGGGAGGAAAAAGGATATTCGGGGCCAAATCAAATCCTAAATCTCCCTGAAAAAATTTTCTCCTCCCCGTGCAGCTCCTCCATCATCACCGTGAGAGCGACACCGAGTAAATAGCACAATGGCAGATTAAGACTTGGTCATGACGATGAAGAATTTTTTTTTATTATATGCCAAAGACATAATAGACTAGTCAAAAATATCTCAATAATTGCATATGGGATCCTTTGTCTCAGAGGAGCCTTGTCTCGCAAGTCCCATACTCATTGGCGATGGTCGATGAGTCGTCCGATCGTTGATCGGACATCATCAACGATCTCCGATCGTTGTTCTGAATCAAACGATTCCCTAGAGAATGGTGAATCGGTTGAGATCGCCGCAATTGCGATCTCGCGCGGATTCAACGGTGAATCCGACGAGATCCCAATTGTGGTGATCACGGTGGGTTCATTGTACCCTTCAAACTATAGTTTGGTTCGGGACGGTGGCGGAAGCCTCCGGTAGTGTTCGATCGACGAAGGACGACTCGTCGATCATCGCCGACGAGTGGGACAGACGAGACAAAGGGAAAAGTGAGACAGAGGATCTGCCCTCCAACAATTGTATTTTTCATGACTTTGCACTGGTTCATGATAATACCTCTTAGAGTGCGTCCTCTCATGTAGATTCATCAAAAATTGAATAACCAAATGAATATTTCGATATCTTCCTTAGAAATTAAATCATAACTAAGCAACACAGATTGACCATAATAATTTACTCCAACAAATAGAGCAAATGACATATCGTAAATATTCATAAGATCAGTAGTATCAAATGTAACTATACAAATAATAATCATCATAAACAACACTATTTTTTTCATCAGCTAAAAAAAACATATTTGCGAAAATTATCATCACGTCAATCATGCAAAAAAAAAAAATTAAAACTCCTACTTTATACTTTAAGAAAAATAATATGCTAAGTGAAAAATCTCAAAGAAAGACTCAGTGAATGACGTAGTACTTTACATGTAACGATTCTCGACGAGTTTACAATGCCCCCAAGGGTATGGTTTGATTCGGGACGACGGCCGAAAACTACCGATAGTGTCCGAGTAATAATCGAACGTGTACATATAAAATATCACATCATTCATTGATCATTTTATTGAATTTTTTCACTAACTATATCTTAGCACATACTTTGTATAGGACAAAAAATAATTATTCAAGACTTTTTCACATGACCAAGTCTTAATCGGCTCCCTGACCAAGTTTTAAGATATCCTCATTCTCGAGTAAATAGCGCAAGCGCTCTTAATTTTGCATGCAGTCCCTATTTAAAATTTTTTTTACATACAGTCCCTGATGAGATTGACAAGACAGTTCTATGAGTATTATTTGAAGAAAGTTGAGTATAAAAGTTAGAAATTTGAATATGTAAAGTTGTATCCACCACATCAAAAAATTGTGTATTCAATTTTCACTCTTTTATACTTATTTTTTACTCTTTTATATTTATTTTTCACTGATGTATACTTAATTTTTATTCTTTTATACTTTATTTCTTATAGAGTAAATATAAAAAATTTATTAAATGGGAGTGGAGCAAACATCAAACGACCACAACGATTTACCGCTTCGGCGGTTAGGCTGAGCAGCGAAAAGGGCGAGGGCAAAGACTGAAAAAAAAGGCGACGAAAAGGAGAGCGTAGGAGGTCGAGCGAGCAAACTCCCCCTTCCGCCCAATCGAAACCCTCGCTTCTGACTTCCCTCTCCGAGCAGCTCCGCTTTGCATTGTAAGCGCCGAAACCCTAGTGTTCTGTTCCAAGCACAGTGGTCCTTTTGTTTCTTTTTTCCTTTTCGTTTCTGTTTTGTCATTCCGTGTAGATTACGCTGCCGTGCCATTTGGTTTCTCGCGTTTCTCTCACTCCGTGGACTCGCATTTTGATCGATTCCATCGATCTTTGTCTTCGGCCATCACTTGATTCTTCCAAGTGTAATTAAAGTCGGGACTTGTAATGGTTTGATCATCGAATTTCTCTGCTCCGACTTTGTCAGCAAGTTGTGGGAGTCTAGATGATATTTACTTCTAGCAATTCCTGTTTTTGTTTTGAACGGGAAAACAGGTGCAAATTCCAAGATTGCGCAGCGCTAATGTTCATTGCTTTAAACTTGCAGAAATATCGGTGCTAGTGCTCGAGCGCCTTGAAGATCTCCGGCTCAGAGTCCCCTGATGAGTCGTCGACGCCTCTGTGGCTCGTGGCGCAGGTGGGCATCGGCTGAGCATCAAGCAGTCGAATCAATTATCTAATAATTAACTCGAATCCCATACCATATCTACTAAACACAAACACTTCTCCCCAAACCACAATTTTGTTTCACAATGCCATGGAAACATCGAAACCACACCAAAGCATTGGAGATCCATTAGATCATCTACCTTTAGCTTAAGAAACTACCAACAGCTAACTCAAAAGACATTCCACAAACGGCAGCAGCCCGTTCTGAGTAATGTAGTCGCTTGCAGGAACCTCTCCCTCTGGACTGCTCTCCCTCTTGCCGAAGTGGCTCAACACCGAGCGCATGCCCGTGACCTTGGCCGAAGTCTCAATTCTGAGTTGGAGGCTTCTCTCAATATCAGAAATTGGTGCTGAAGCAGTGCTCAGGTTGGAGAAGCAGGTCACTTGCTGGTGTCCTTGGGATGCCGCCGGAGCTTGTTCACAAGTGATGTTGTAGACCTCCGCGAGGGGAGGGAGAGATGAGGTGGCTATGTTGTCGTCGTCATTGCCGGCTTCCATGCTTGGCTTGGAGCTGACCCTCTTCTTGTGGAATACTCTGCACAGCACTCTATCTTCCTGTTAAATTTGAAAGTCGGAGGTTACTACAAGAGCAGCGGTTACAGTTGGCCTCAAAAGTTAGTTACCTTGATGGTCAGGTTTTGGGGATTAAGAGACCCGGACATTCTGAATTCATGCATCACCCATTCCGTTTCCTTTCCTTTTGGCGCCCTTCCTCGATAGAATACTAATGTCTTTCTCATGCCGACAAGTTCCCTTGATGGCTCACTATTCGATCTTTCCCGGTCGCTTTCCAATACCCGGTTTGTGTTGCCCGGTTAACTCGTAGCCCGGTTGCATACTTCCGATCGCGGAGGCTGAAGAAATACCATTCCTTTCCGCCCACACATGCCATTTCTATATCCAACAATGGATGAATTGTTTCTCTTAGTAGAAAAAAAGACTTAATTTTTCTTTTTTTGGTGTCTCACTAGGCTTATTTACATTTTTTGTCTCAAAACTTAACGTCAGAGATGGTCTTAAAATTGAATACCAATAACCTCATCTAAGAAATTGAATACCACAAAATCTTAAAAAGTAAATTTGAAAATGTAAAAATAAGATGAATAAAGAATTATAGATGTTTTTAAAAAAAACTAAAAGTACTTTAATAACATTTAATTTTTTGTCGTGAGCTATGTCGTATCGGGTAATGTCTAATTCAATACACACAGATGGCACCTCTAAAAGCATGATTAAACTTCAGTAATTGATTTGTATATCTTAAATATTTATATAAGTTCATTAATTATTTGATTGTAATATCTAACTATATGTATACCAAATCAACATGTGAAGTTTATTAAACTTTAATGCAATTACTATTAAGCCATGTTCTAATTCATGTTTCCAATTGATTATTTAAAAAAAGAAATCCTTAATCAACAACAAGAGAATTGACTTTTTCATTTTTTTTTTGAATATTGTTATCTAAAAAACCCATGCATATGGATTTGACAGACCAAGAACATCAATCTATTAATAAATTTATACTTCAATTATATTAACTCTTCAATGTCACCTCTGAAAACTTTTCTAGGATTATAGGCAAAAAAAATTTCTCATTTTTCTCCACTTTTGCAGGATTATTAATTCTTCAAAGCTTCAGTTTTCTTTAAATCATATATATATGATATAATTTGGTTCAAGAGATTTAGAATAGGTTATACCCGGGAGATCCCATGGCTCGCACTTGTTGATGTCGACTTCGATCATCAAGGAGCACAGTCGACCACCACCGAAGACCTTGTCGACGAGGTAGTCACAAACAAGCTCCTCATCGCGAGGTTGAAACCGAAATCCCGGCGGAAGCCTTGCTCCACCATGCTCAGGAAGCTCATCTTCTCAGGGCCTTTGGCTTGGCTTATGCTTGAGATAATTGAAGAAAGGGAAGAACACCACTAAGGTGGGATGGTTTGAATCAATATAATCCATGCAAAGTTCTTCTTTATAGAATGGTTTTCTTTACATATCTTTGGCTTTTGTACATAATAATTAATAATTAATGATAAATGAGGAGTAGGATAACAAATAATTGAGTCTAACTAAAATTATTTATTGAAACTAGTACTAGTAAACTCCTTAAATTGCTAATTTAGACAATAATTAATGCAAGTTGAGTAGCTAAAGATGTCGTAATTTGTCATCTTAAATTGCTCGGTGACCGAATAATTATAAGGTGGATTTAGTTAATATCAAACGTTTAATCCATGTTGGGGAAGATAAGACTAGTTAATGATTTATATATTGATATCGTAGCTAATTAACACATAGAACTAAGACACATTTCTATAGCTAATAAGGCTAGCTAGGTGTTGAGTAAGCCAAAGTTTTGTTCAAATGAGAAAATTGATCCATTTAATTTTGTTAAATTGAATAAATTCAAATATTTAGGCTCAAACTAATAATAAACCATGTGTGTGCTTGTCTTAATAAATAATTATAGCTTGTAATAAAAAAAATTATATATTTTATGATTGTATCCATCAATTATGTCTATCCATCACGAGGTGCAACAATAGCTTTCTCAATCATTTTAGAAGTTTGTGGTATAAAATATTAATTATATTAATATTGTGTGATTGGACTCGACTTTATATAGAAACTATGATAGAGCCATATATATATGCAAAAACAAAATGGGGTTTAAAATAAGAGGAAAATAATACAATGCAACCATCTTCGAATCACGGGGTTTATCCTGTGCTAGGGTGTCCCTTAACTAAGAGGTCGCTCGGTTGGTTGAATGATTCCTATGATTTACTACTTTTCAATGTGCTCGAGACGGTTTGGAGGGGTTCGGGATGAGAATTATCACTTATGCACAAACAAAATGGGGGTTAAAATAAGAGGAAAACAACACATGCAATGCCTTTGATATTTTAATGACTTGTGTCATCTTGGACCAAGACAAGGTCATGGAATTTTAATCACTTCCCCCTTTTCCTCCTTGAATTCTTGCTCCTTCCCCTCAACTCGCTATTCATGATGTAGACTCTAATGAATAAATGACAATGTTGATTATCATCATTATCGTTATCAGCATCATCAATTGATCAAATAATAAAGAACACATCATTATCATTATCATCAATTGGCAGAGCATACATTGATTGGATAGCGAAGGAACAAAATGATAAAGATGAGAGTTGAGGAACTAGTGATTAGCAGTGGGGGAGTTAGTGCTACCACAACTATAGAAAATATTTCGAATAAGTTGTGAATCTTTTAATATATAGTGATATGTTAATGGATGTGTTTACATGATTTGGCCATAACAATGGCCTAAGGTTGTGTGAATTTCTTTGGGGTATGATGGATGTG
>JAGFNQ010005187.1:0-30225 GCA_024364735.1 Boesenbergia rotunda | reverse complement strand
TTCCATGTTGTAGATTTGCATACTCGTTCTTTAAATTTACTTATGATATAATTGGAAATCCAATGACCATCTGGAGTAAAACTGCATAAAAAAATAATCATATTAATAAGATATTAAAACCACAGAAAGATCAGTCAACTGATCTTCTGTGCAGTCAACTAGTATCAGCTGAATTCACACCTTGGCTTGTAACGTTCAAATTCTATAGCTGACAGTCGACTGGTAACGGCTGGATCAGGAACGAGCTCTATTTAAGAGAGCTTGGTTTGGCTGAGCAAAGGTTGACAAAATAAGCTTAGTTAAAGCTTATTAGTAGTCTACAAGTGCTCAGGTGTGCTTACGAGGTTGTGACGAGGTTTCTCCTCCCACGAGGAGCTACATGAGCTAGCCAGAAACTTTCCGGGGAATCATCCACTGACGGATCGGGATCATCCACTTTACGGGTTGTCGTGGAGTAGGAGTTTTATCTTTGAACCACGTTAAATTGGTTTGTATTCTTCTTTGTTAGTTTAGTTTATTGTTATTCCACTTGCGCAATAATAATTGTAGGAAGGACTAACGAACAAGTGGGTGATCGGCTATTCACTCCTCTCTAGCCGTACGATCAAGACCTAGCAGTCACTTGGTAGACTTATCACCCAATTAGATCAACCTTGACCAAACTCCAATAAATATATTGTTAAACAAATATCAAAACTTTAAAAGTTGATTATACCAATAATTTGTACCAAACTCAATCTTGTAACAAATAAATCAAATTTAAATAATTATTTCAACAACTTAATTTATTTTACACTGAATTGATTATTTTATCACATAAATTTGAACATCGACTTATTTATACTACAAACAGAATCAACTTTATCAAAGGAAATTTCTGACGAAATTGAAATTTCGTCGGTAACTGCGATTATCAACAAAATTTACTCCATCGGTAATATACCGACGAAAATTTCGTACTGTCAGTACATTTACCGACGGAATAATAATCCATCGGAAGTTAGGACCGACAGAAAGAGCATATTCTGACAGAAAACATGATTCCATCAGAACCGTAGATTCCGTCGGAAATTTTCGACGGAATTAGGTTTTCCGTCGGAAATTCTGTTTCGATATTTTCCGACAGAGATAGATTTCCATCAGAAATCGATCTGTATTTAAAAAAATCGCATGATTTTATTTGTATTTGGAATTACCACATATACAATTTATAAATCCAAATAATCACAGCATATAAAAATATCTAATTATATCCAAAACATAAGCAAACGTATCCAAACACATACAAAACATATCTAAACACATTCAAAAATGTCCAAACATATCCAAACATAGCCAAAACATCTAAACATCACACACATATCAAAACACACATAAACTCAAATAAGAATTTATGAAAAAATAAACTAAAGTATCTAAACACAAACTAAAATATCTAAATATCTAAATACATAATCAAAAGTATCTAAATACAAACTAAAGTACTAAAGTATCTAAATATGAAATCAACTATACAACAAAAACATACAAATGAATATTGATGTCTAACACTACCCCTGTATAATAAGATCGATATAAAAAATCTGAAAAAAAAAAGTTAAAATAAAAATATTATGATTAGAATGATATATAATTATATATTTTGCATGGGTTGTATAATTATTTTTACTGTAATAAAAAATACTTGAATAAAATACCAGATAAGGTTAGAGATAAACAACATATCACATAGGATTCCTGAAACAAAAAACCAAATCAACATATTAGTCTATATAAACAGAATAAATATATTTTGCAATGTTTAACATATGAAAAATAAAAAATATGCATCCATCGATACATTATTCATAAATAAAAAAATTAATAAGTAATTGAACATACCTCAAAAAAAGTTAATCATGGTAGTGAGAGGGCTTTGGAGTGTCGTCCTGTGATGGCAGACGAGGAAAAGAAGCTAAGAGGAATTGCATATAACTCATGAGTTCTTTATTTTTTGCCACAAGCTTCTGATGCACCTCATCTCTCCTTGCATTATTAGCGACCCTCGTTGTTTCATCAGCGACCCTCCTCTCTTTTTCAATGGTCATTCATTCCACCATCTCTCCTTACATTGATTGAACTTGAGTGTGCAGGTCTCAATTTCTTCTAATATCCTATACATCTCATTAGAATAAGATGAACGGTAACTGGAACGACCCCTCGGAGTCCTCAAGCAATCATCAAATGCAACTTTAGCTAGACAGCCAAGCCCGTATAAGGTGGAGCTTTTTGTCCGTCCACCGATAACATCATAATATATGTCACTCCCTCCCCCCCTCTATTGCAGGCTAAGATACCTGAACGACTCTCTCAGTGATTTTTGCCTGTATTGTAAAATATAACATGATTAAAAATTAATTCGATAAAAGTACTAAAGGTAAGCAAAATAAAAACTAAGTTATGTTCTTACGTGGATGGTCGCAGAATGAGAATCAACGAATGTGCCATCTTTTTTTTTATGGGTCTTCACAAAGACCTCCAAACTGGTCGGTGGTCGAGCTAGCTCTCGTTCCTGTATACAAATATATATTAGGCAAATATCATACAAGTATGGTAATAAATGAAAATTGTACTTTGCATCAACTTTAAATTAAACTCACCAAATCAAAAGCATGCTCAACCATAAATTTGGAACCAGACGTATGCCGAGCAGTTCCGGTACTTGGGTCACCTGGCTCGGTGTTTCTATTTGCTTGAGCCTTATCGACATTTTCTTTCCATCTCTATTCAGCCCAGGTAGCCATATATGCCCTCCATATCTCCTCAGAAACATATGTCGATTTTATGCCCTTTTGTCTGACATAATAGAGGTAGTCTTTGTAAAGCTTGCCACAATAAATGCTCCATGCTATTTTAAAATTTTCCTCCTGGCTCTCCTCCCATATATATCTCTTCTGCAATTATAAATTAAAAATTTAGCATAGTAATAAGTGAATATATTATAAAAACCAAATATATATTGATTTTACTTACTACAAATTTGTTATAATAAAATATCTTCATTTCTTGATCTACATGCTTCCATGTTGTAGATTTGCATACTCGTTCTTTAAATTTACTTATGATATAATTGGAAATCCAATGACCATCTGGAGTAAAACTGCATAAAAAAATAATCATATTAATAAGATATTAAAAATAATGAAGAGTAATTACTAATAACAACAAATACTTATATTTCTCAAACGACTCGTAAAACACGATGGCCACGGGGAATTACTGCTTACTACTCTACCATAAAAATGTCTACAAAATAATATATAACAACAAATTATAATAAAGGTGACTAACAGGATAATAAAAATACAAAATCAATATGAAAGCATAACTTACTTAATAAACAATAATGCTAATATTTAAATATCATTAGCATCTATGTCCTTCTCAATAGACTCTAATAGTTCAACAAGATCCACACTGTTAGATATCTCTCCATCATCTATATCCTCGTAAGTAGCTATTTGTGTCTCATCTGGTAAATATACTGGTAAATGTTCCATTGAATGAAAAAAACTTGGTGGAAATATCTGCTCCAGCTTACATAGTATGAGAGGAATGTCTATTTTTAGCCGAAGCATATCATCCATCATACTGCACATTGTTGTCAAATCTTTAAAAAATATACTCAATTCTGTAAGTGTTTGTCAAACATTTTGTGGAAGTAAGCAATGAAAAACTACTAGAATAAGTCTTTACATAAATACATGATAATCATGACTCTTCATTCCAAATATTTTTAACTTATTCATATCCACACATCGAGTCATATTTGAGATATATCAATCAGGGAATTTTATTTCTCTCAACTAATTACATAAAATTTTTTTACCATCTTTGTCCAATGTATAGCAAACCTTTGAAATCTATTGCTTGTTTGATTCATATGTAATTTTAGTTTGTTTACTAGTTCTTTTAATTTTTCACATGATTTTGCAATGTCTTTAGTTCTTCCAGGCATATTCATCACAATGTTAAAGATATTATCAATGAACTTTTTCTCAACATGTATGACATCTAAGTTATGTTGAATGAGAAGATACTTCCAATATGACAACTCCCAAAAAATACTCCTCTTCTTCGATCCACACTTGCACATCCTAATAATGTATTTATTTATCTCATCAGAACTAGGTTGAGATACTAGTAGGAAGCCATAATGTTTATTTGTTCAATAATATCTTCACTCGAAGCATAGATTGGAGAAAGTTTTCTGACTACAACATTCTTTAGGAAATCTTGTTTGTTTAATCTGAAAGGGTGGTCAACAAGTAAAAATTTTCGATGATTATCAAACCAAGATACCTTCCCACTACAAGGTAATGAAAATGTATCAGAATTGTTATGAAGTAAGGGCATGCTAATTTACCAGTTGTGCTCCATCCAGATAACACTGAGTATGTTGGAAAATCACTGATCATCCATAATAATGCAGCATGCAACCGAAAATTTATTTTACTTGCAACATCATAAGCCATTGATCCTACATTCTATAATTCATTCAACTCGGCAATTAAAAGTTGAAGGAAAACATTTATCTTATCTTTGGGATTGGTTGGACCAAGAATTAGTACAGTAATAAACATAAATTCATCTTTCATGCACATCCATGGAGGTAAATTGTAAGGTATCAATATTACTGGCCAAGATGAATATTGTCGTCCCGACTGACCAAATGGCTAAAAACCATCAGCAGAAAGTCCTAATTTGACATTATGAGGTTCCATTACAAATAAAAGATATACAGTATCAAGATGTTTCCATGCAGGGGAATCATAGGAATGACACATAATGCCTCTTTCGTGCTCGTGCTCATGATGCTACATCATGTGGCATGCTGTAATGGCAGATGCATATAAGCGTTGAACTCTAGCAGTTATCGAAAAATAATACATGACTTTCCATGCAATAGTTTTTTTCTTCCCTGGTATACGAGTATGATGCTTTTAATGTGGATGATTACAGATTTTGCATTCACTTAGTTCATTGTCTTCATTCTAATAGATATACAAGAATCAATCTTCTCTACAGGCAAACCTATACCTCTAACTAATTTTTTTATATTGTAAAAGCTATCCATCATTATGTTATCAGCAGGGAGCAACTCTAACATTAATTGACATATTTCATCATAATATCTTTTTAAAAAATGATATTCTACTTTCATATTTAACAACCTTGCGGTAGCTGATAACTAGGAATGATCAAAAGGAATGTCTTCCCACAATTCTTTTTCACTAGACTTTAACATTTCATATAATTGTTGATATTCGAGTGCAGGTATTTCATCTATGTTGGAATAATCAGTTGCATTCATCACATCGTGAACCATTGATTGCATTGCAATATCATAAGAGGATGATTCGAGCGATGCAACAAAAGTGTCAGATGATAAACCAACAGAAGGCCCAATTAATTCACATACATAAGGTTCTTCGTGATAGTATCAGTTATAGTAGTTTGACATAAAATCATTTCTAGATATATGTACTCTCACGGTATCCTCATCACGGTAGTTTGTATTTCTACATTTACTATGGTTACATGGATATTTTAACTTAGGTTCATCCATGCATTCTGGATTACTTTTAGCAAAGTTTATAAATTGTTCAAGATCAGTAATAAAATCATCTCTAATAAATCCATTGTCTAATCGATTGTACATCCAAACTTTGTTCATAATCATTATTGCCTAATCTGAATAAAATTGAAAAATTAATAAAATTTTATAAATTTAATGAATTGCATAGTAAAAGTTAATTAAATATTGTAAATTGTTAAATCTAGTGAGAATATCATGAGCTTAATTAGTTCATATTAACATTTATTTTAATGTATATTTATTTTTTATTCTAAATAAAGCATTTAATTAAATTAATCAAATTAAATCAAGAATTTAATACTTTTTACGATATAGAACAATATTTATAAGTTTATTATTAAAATTATTCTAATTAAAGCAAGCATTATGATGGTGAGTAAGATAAATCTAAATAATTAGTTCTAAATACTAGCTCATATAATAAGTTCTAAAATAACATGTTAAATTAACAAAATGATTAAATCATATTATAACTAAAAGGTACCTCACATAAGCACTAAAATAACAGTAAATGCTAAGTTAACAAAATTCTAACCTAACAAAAATATAAGAACGAATTATACCTGAATATGAGATGTCGAGTCGGAGAAGAGCATCAAAAGCAATAACTAACTGTTTCGGAAGGAATCAATGTTGACGGCCAGTCACCAGGGTTCTACCTACTCGGACGCTGATGATCGAAGAGGAAGTCACACCTTGCGAGATTAACACGAGCGTTAGGGGAACACGCAGGAGGTTGTCCGACGGAGCCCACTCCGACGCTCAAGTCAGTGTCTCGATGGAGAAGATGAAAAGAAGGCAAAGCAGTATGTGTGTCGTGAAGAATGCGTACCTCCCCTTACTAGAGGGGTTGAAATACCTTTGATACCTGCGGCGGCTGCCTTGGTGCGTCCCCATGATCTATGCCACGCCCCCCCCCCTTTGTCGGTTTTTTAATTGAAGAGTCACATCTTATTCCTGAAAAAGAAATTCATATTAGAAGGGGGACCAGACCTTACCTTCTAATATAGAGGTAACAAACGACTTTGATTGATTTACAAGTGTTGCAATAAAATATAAAAGAAAAAACTGGCTGTCTATATAATCTATACAATTACTAGTCAATCCTTTATTAATTCAAATCAAATATTGGAATCACCCTCCAGTCACCTTTGCTTTTTCTCTCTATCAGATTTTCCTCCCCTTGTAAGAAATCCTTCACAGCTCGTCCAATCTTCCAAAGCCCAAAATCTCTGAGAATTTGCAATAAACCATAGTCTTCATCTCCTTATTTGTACCAGAATGAATGCTGAAATTTCTTCCATATGACAATGAAGAAGAGAAGAGGTTGAGTCTTGCATATGGTAGATCAAAGAAAATCTAAGAACCCGATGTTCGCTTTTGGCAAGCGACCAGCCATAAACGGATTTGTGGCACCTTTACCGTAGTTGTTACCACGGGCTAGATAGATCTATGGTGGATCTATTCACCCTTGCAGGTTTTTTGGCAAAGCCTCAGCCATCAACGGATTTGTGGTGTCTTTACCGTAGCCGTTTGCTACAAACTAGATAAATCATATACGGTGGATTCATTCACCATCCCTATCTATCCCTATTCATGCCTCTCCTCCTAGCTTCATTATCTGACCTTCTCCATTGCCCTACTAATAGCCAAACCTCCATATCATCACAGTAGAAGCATTTTGGTTGCAAACGACTGAAAACCCGTGCAGACTTCAAGTAGCAAAGATCAGCATCCAGGATATAATTAGGTCTGCTCCTTTTGGCACATTTGGCACATTGCAACCACTCTGGCAATCTTATGATAAAACACTGTCTGAGCCCAAACACAGCATGTCAACCTTGAATACTCGAATACTCGTACAAATTTACTAAAGTGTCCAGCCATTTGTGTCTGATGGAAAACCACAGCTTTTGATCGTAAGGCACGCTTTTGACACGGTCAGCTATTGGCACGGAATAGTGTAATCTTCCATAAATCCACCTGTATCCATTCTCTGTACAACCTTCACCATTTTCAGTGGATGCAACATCTTCAGAATCCCAGAGAATCATCCATCATTAGAAACAAGAAAAAACCAGTGCCCTTCATTTTGCAATATAACTTGTAGATGCCCAAAATATATGTAAAATTGCAAGCATCAGAATTGCCAGCTGCTTGTGGTCTCTCACAAGGCCAAACTACAGACCTCAGTGAAGAAGTTCAGATGAGGATTTCTAGTAACAAGCTATCCTTAATTCACATATCTGATATAGTGTCTTTTTTCAGAAAAAATAATGTGCCAATTTGCAAACAAAAATACCACTCACTTCAAAAAGTAGCATCAGTCAATCTGTATTGAACATTTAAGACCAAACAGCTCTTAGATTAGAAATTATATCAGAAACTTGTGAACTATAAACCGGTATTCCAGCTTCACTTAAAATTGTTCCATTGATACCCTTGGCACGCAGAAAAAGAGAGACCAGTAACCCATGCTCTAAAACTAGACCACAAGCAGCTAGAGACTTTGAAGTCAACCATGAGATTAGTGAGTCTTTTGAACCTTCTGAGATTCCCAGATTCCTCAGTAACAATACATACTAAGACAATCCATAGAAACCCCCAATTTGCGTAGAAGGCCTGCAGCTTCCAGTAATTATCTTCCAGCAGTCAAACTTTTGGTACTCAGTTTAATTGGCATAGTTTCCAACAAACAGATCTATTTTAGTTTTCGCCACAACTCCTTCTCAGACTTTTTGGAATACCCCAGCATAGCATAAATCAGTTAAGCCACTTTCCGATCTATTCTGATATTAGGCATACCCATCCTGTCAACTTTGCAAATGCCATACAGATTTTTGTCTATTTCCTGCCTTTGTAATATTCTATCCCCTGTAAATTTGAAAACTTGATTTGCTAAGTAATCCACAGCCATATTAGCCTCTCTATACACATGTGAAAAACACACATCATGTTTCATAATCATCATTCTGATTTTCAAAACCATTTTCTTATACTCCCAGCTGATAGTGGCAGACTTTATGATTTTCAGAACCACCATGGAATCGGATTCAAGCCAGACCGGTAAATAATTGTGAGCCACACTTAACTCTAAACCAGCTAGAATGGCAGCCAGTTCTGCTTTCACATTGGAGCACACTCCCAACGTGCCATGCCTTGCAATGAGAACCTATCCTGTATGATCTCGTATAATTGCCCCGCAGGAAGACTCCCCTGCATTACCTCTTGAGCATCCATCAGTGTTCAGTTTGTAACCTCCATTCCTCGACCTCCTCCAATGCACCACTATAATAGTGTTTCTGATGTTGGCCTTAATAGATGATCCCCAAGCTCTAGCCACCGAAGTAAAACCTTTCCAATGTTTGTGTTTAATGATTCCCGCCTCTTCTCCTAATATCAGATATTGAATTATCACTCTTATAGTCTTCATCCCATCTTGCTTCAGGTTGCGATGCTTTGCATCATTTCTAGCGACCCAAAGGAACTACAAAATAAGGAAAGGCATAATATCCCTAATATGGCCTCCCTGTGACCATTCTGAACCTACCATCAAGTCCCTTATTGATGTTGGCCTGTTCACATAAAAAAAACTAGCAAAGTATGACCAAACTTCCTCAGCCACTGGGCCCTCAAAAAACAAATGGTCCCAAGTCTCCATTGAATCGTAGCAATGCCATTTGGAGACTAAGTATATTCCTCTTTGTTGCAAAATGGTGTCAACAGGTAGTCTTTGCTTCATGAAACGCCAAGAAAAGATAGATATACTTGGGGTGAGTAATCCATTCCAAATAGCAGAATTCACAGGGACCACTAATTGAACCTGACGCACACTATTCCAAGCTGATTTTATTGAAAATTTACCATCCATTGTAAGCTTGCATATAATGTGGTTTGGCTCTTCTAACTGTACATGGGTTTGTGCAATTTCATCAGCTATATTCAACAGGATCAGATCCTTAATTCTGTCCATTTTCCACGCAGTATCATCCAATAGGTCAGCAACCAGTAAACCAGGATTTCCAACTATGGCACAAGACTCAAAAATTGGCCCACTGTCTAGCCAGGTATCATACCAGAAATGTAACTTGCCTTCTCCCAAAATCCAGCCTATGTTCTGCTCGGCTAAGCTTCGAATTTTGATCAATCTGCGCTAAACTGGTGAAGCATTGCCTCTCAAGGAGACCATGACTGGATGTGTGGAGGCACAGTACATACTTGTAAGGAATTTTTCCCAAGGAGTAGACTGCTCTCTAAATCTGTACCATAGTTTCACCGCCATTGCCAAACTAAAGTCAGCTAGCTTTCACAGTCCTAACCCACCTTCTAACTTCTGCTTACTAATCTCTGTCCAAACCACCCAATGAGGTTTCCTTTTGGTGTCTGTGGAGCCCCAGAAAAAACTTGCAAATATCATCTCCAACTTGTGTAAAATAGATAGGGGAGGAAGTTGCACTTGCAATAGATAGAGAGGCATCGAGAGTAGCGCACTCTGAATTAATAAGAGGCGGCCACCATAAGAAATCCTTGATATATTCCAGGCAAGGAGCTTTTTCCTTATTTTCTCTAGCAAAGGTGTAAAGTATATTGACTTTCTGTGACCCGTAAAAATGGGGATCCCGAAATAAGTCATGGGCCATGTCCCCTCCATAAAACTTGTGGCAGCTAAAATTAAACCTCTCCAGGTTGTTGTTATGCTTCTTGAAAGAAAAACAAGACTTTTCCCAACATTAACCGCTTGCCCTGATAGGGTCTCATATGTATCAAGATAAGCCTTTACTTTTTTTACACAATCAATTGATCCATTCAAAAAAATTATAATGTCGTCCGCATAGGCCAGATGAGAGACCTTCATGCCACACCCCGTAGCAAAGCTTAACTTGGGATTTTTGAGAAAAAGCTCTTCCAAGCCCCTAGATAGAAACTCTGAGGCAATGATAAATAGAAAAGGGGAGATAGGATCCCCTTGTCGAAGTCCTCTCTTTGCCTGAAAAAAACCTGCAAGGTGTCCATTAATTCGTATCGAAAACCAACATATAGTAATGCATCTCTTGATCATAGCAATGAACGCGTCTGAGAATCCAAAAGCTGCCATAATCCTAAATAATAAGCTCCACTGTACTCTATAAAAAGCCTTTGCCATATCCAGCTACATAATTAAATTTCCCCCTCGGACACGATGATTCAGTTTATGGGTTAGTTCTTAGGCTAGATGTATGTTATCAGAATTCAATCTGCCCTCCACAAAACCGCTTTGAGCCGGAGATATGATCTTGTGCAGGAATTTACTCAATCTATTGGCCAACAACATAGAAACAATCTTGTATGAAACATTGCATAAGCTGATGGGCCGAAAATCTTGCCATGTCTGTGCATTTTCATTCTTTGGTATCAAAACAATAGTTGTGGCAGCCATTCCTTTGGGCAAAGACCCACCTGTGAAGAAATCTAGGACTGCCTTTAGCACATCTTCTTGAATTATATCCCAACAGGAGACATAAAAAGCTGCGGAGAATCCATCTGGTCCAGCTGCACTTTCTTTATCCAATTCCCATATTATTTTTTTGATTTCCTCCCTGGACGGCAGGGCTATCAGTGAAGAGTTTTCCTCAGTAGTGACTAGCGCAGGTATGCATCGAAGGTCTGCTTCCATGTCATTGAAATCCTCCCCTGTTAATAGTTGTACAAAAAATTTGACACCCGAGGCCCTTATGAGTTCTGGATTTTCCAGGCAGCCCCCATCGTCCCATATCCGGAAAATTCTATTGGTTATCCTCCTTGTTTGAACCCTATCATGAAAGAATTTTGTGTTCTTTTCCCCCTGACTCCTCCATTTAATCGCTGCTCTTTGTTTCCAAAAGTCCTCCTCCATTTGCAAAATCTTGAAGAGATGAGCTTGACTTTTATTTCTATTAATTCTGTTCTCTTCAGTAGGTTCAGCATCGAATTGCCTTTCTGCCACAGAAAACTGCTCTTCGGCTGTTTTAGTGTTGTCATGTATATTCCCAAATACCTCCTTGTTCCACCATTTCAAATGATTCTTTAATCTCTTCAATTTCATATGCAAATTGAGCAAGCCATCACCTGGACTAGGTATATTCCAATTTAGCCTTACCGTTTGCATAAAGCCATGATGTCTCAACCACATTTTTTTGAAACCTAAAAGAGGCCACAGCCTGCTCAAAGTTTGGAAAGGAGATCCGCAAAGGGCAGTGGTCAGAGGCTGCAGGACTCAAATGCTCCACCCGTACTGAGAATCCTTGTCCCTGCCAAGATGGAGAGATTAAAATTCTATCAAGCATCTTCCATATTCTATTATTTGTCCAGGTAAAACAATCCCCCACAAAGCCAGCATCAATCAGCCCTGTTATCATCATGAAATTATTGAAATCTTCCATAGCTCCCGACCTTGTTACAATACCTTCTGAGTGTTCAGATTGATTTGCAATGATGTTAAAATCTCCACCGACTAACCAAAAAACCTCATTGCTTGGCTTAATCTGTACCATCTGTTCCCACAATTCATACCTTTCAACCCTAGAGCATTTGGCATAGACTATAGTAATCAACATGTCAATTGGAAACATAGCTGATTTCAAGCTCAGATGGAGGAATTGTTCATGGTCAACCAACGCCGAACATTCTATATTAGCATCATAAGTTAACCAAATTTTGCCTGTGCAGTTAGAGAGAATTGAGGAAAAACCTAATCTTCTAGTCATGAAAGGGGCATCTAGTGCTATCATTGGCTCTAAGATTCCTAGAAAATTTAGATGAAAATGATTCTTTAAAATATGTAGTCTTCTGAGAGAGGCAGGACTGCCTACCCCCCGATGTTCCACACCATTCCTGACATCAAAACAATGAAGAGTTGGAAGCCCTTTGAGCCTGAGATATACTTCTAGTAACCATTTGAGATATACTAGAAGGAGCATTTTTGTTGGAAACTTTCCTTGGGGAACCAAACACAGTGGAGTTCTTCTTCGAAGCCATAGGTAGAGATGTGGACCTTTGTAGATGCCCCACTTCCTCCTCATCCGTTTCAAACTCCTCCACAAAGGATCTAGTTACCTCAGCACCCTCAAAATCTCTTTGTATTGCTTGTAAACTGTCTTCGTCAGATATGTCCAACCTCTGATCACTTTGTTTGTTTTGCTGCACATGTTGAGTTACTGCAGGCCCCAAGAAATCATTCAAATCCCCATTAGAATTTGGCACTCTCGAAATCTCTTGGGCTTCAACATTTTCAGCATATTCAGCTTTTTGGTTTGATGAAAATTAAAGACCCCTCAGCAGCGGGTGATTTCATTAAATTTGATACGGTTGGCACATTCTGCCGTGCCACCTGCACACTTTTCCCATGTCTTGTATTTTGCACTGAAGTTGTTGTCCTCTACACACCAAGTTCTGTACCAGCTATTATCTTTAATTTCCCTTTGTCTTTCCTTCTGTCAGCCATTTGTGATTCATGTGAGCCCTGGTCATTAATTGGATTACGGTTGTCCTCAAAAATCTCATTAGGAACACCTCTGTCCTGCTCCTCCATCCCTAGATTTTGTGTACCCAAAGCTCCAATAGGATTCTGTTCATATCTGATTTTTTTACTGCAGTCATTCCCAATAACCGTTCCTACTTCATCCCTTTCATTAGCAACAGAACACACCTCCTTCAGTCCTTTATCACCAATCTCATTTAGGTCCTCCTGTTCTTCTTCCTCCAAAGTGGCCAAAGTATGAAACTAATTACCAGACCTATCATTCCCACTGTTCGCATTAGCTTGATGACTTTCCACTCTTTGCTTTTGAATCCAAATTTGTTTTTCTGCTCTATGTATTTCTCCAGCTTTTAGCAGTTCAGAGGATTCCTCATTTGACCTTCCTGTGCCATTCGCATTCTTTTGTATCAGCCTCCCTCGCAAATCTTCCCCAGGAGCAATTGTATCAAGTCTATTCCTTTTCCAGTCTGGTTTAGGTTGATTCCCATTAGCATAACATTCATCCGCAGAATGTCCCAGATGAAGGCAATACTCACAGTATTTAGGATACTTTTCAAAAACCACCTTCTGCAGTCTTTTTTCCTCACCAATTCCAATCCAAAACTCCTCCACCTTCGGTTTTAGCAGATCAATTTCAACGCAAACTCGTGCCATGAATAGCCTTGATCCATCTGCCGTGGCTTCATCAATTTTGATGGGCTTCCCGACAATCCGAGCAGCCGAGAATAAACTGTGCTTGTTAAACAAATGGATAGGGAAGTCCGAAAATTGCACCCACATCGGAACCACAGAAGATTCGGCCTCATAGGACAAGTGTGGAGACCATTTAAAAATGCGCAAAGGCACACCACCAATGTACCAGATGTCTCTCGACCAAACTCGTGCCATATCTTCATTGGAAGAAAGATGCAAAAAAATGTGTCCCGATCGAAGAAAACGGATATTGTAGAGGCTAGACAATCCCAGATTTTTAAAAGCTTGCATAGTGACAGAAAAACTAGGTCTTTTGCCCGAGAACTTTCCAATAAGAGAGAATTTATAAGGATTGGCCATTGATGATACCTCCTCCTCGGTGTAGAAGATGTCAGGCTTGCTGTTATAGATCTCTGCTTCCTTGAAATTGTCACCGACCTCATCAAATTCTTTCTTTGAGGCTCGCGGCGAACTTGGCCTCAAAATTGCCGCATACGAAGATGGGCGTTCTGCCGCCCCTGGTGGATCAAGGAAACCTCCGCAGACTTGGGGGAAATAGTTGGTAGTGGAGGGAATTGAGAAAGGTCCGGCGCCGGCGGCTTTATGACGCCAGCGGCCATCGCCGCTGATGTGGAAGATGCGTGTGTGCATTATGCCACAAAATCGCCTTTGAATCACCTTTTCATAAATATTTTTGTAATATATTCTTTAGTTGTTCCCCCCCCCCCCCTTCGTCGGTTACCGGATAGTCTTTGAAATGGTCCACGCCATCATTAAGTTTGACCCGTTGCGACATTTAAGGGTCATGATAGCTCCGCGATAGTGGGGATGATTATCCACAGATCAGAGAAAAAGGGGGACTGTTACTTGAGGTCGAATGCTGCTTGGGTTCCGCTTCCCCGAGGTGATCTCGGGGTCTTATGGCCTGGGAGGTCCCGGGTGCTCTGCTTCCCCGAGGTGGTCTCGAGACCCGACTCCCCAGGGTGATCTCGGGAAGGGTTTTCTGATCTCCAGGGCATGTTTACCGCCGGGGGGGGGGGGGGGGGGGGGGCCGGAGGCTCCTCTTCCCAAGAGGGTCCTAGGAGCTCTAAAAGGGGAGTCGTTTAGACTCGCCACATCTTGCCATCCAGCTTCTTCAGCCCACGTGTCCTACCATGGGCTATTCAACCCCATCACAAATCCCTCCTTTCAAGTCTGATCGAAGGAAGTGTTGCTGACTGATCGGACTAGTGCGGTGATGAAGAAACTGTGTCCCAATGGGTCCTTGCACCCGTTACTGCTCTTTGGTAGTTGTACGGGATCCTAGGATTGTAGAATTTGCCCCAGGTCCCGAGGCAATCCCTTTTTGGATTTGTCTTTCCCAAAAGGCTTTTATGGCTTTTGAGGTACCGCAATGATACATGTCTCCTTCATAAAGGCACTGTTGAGGCAATCTATGGTCCGGAGTGACCATGTATTTTGATGTTTAGGCAAAGGGTTTAAGTTAGGGTTTCTCTTGTGATTTAATATGTGTATTTGAGTGTGCAGGATTGCAGGTTACACATATTGACTTAGCTGGATGGCTTCGGTACGGTGAAGGGTGGCACGGAGACAAGCTGGAGGCTTGTGTGTACCCGAGGGACCATGGATAGCAGGGTTGATGTGTTGGATCGAGTAAAACGATAGAGGGGGGGTGAATATCGTTTTCAAATTTTCGGACTAAGAAAGAGCAAATACGCAGCGGAAAATAAAGTAACGAAAAGCAAGACAATAGACACGCGGGATTTATTTACTTGGTTCGCGACCCCCCAGGGTCAGTACGTCCAAGGCCTATATACTCGGCGTGAGTCCACTATTGGTCTCCTTTCCGGAATTTCCGGATGCAGAGAAAACCCGTCTTACAGTTGATATACAAGCAAAAAGATATGAATTGAAATGCAACTTGAATTAAAACAAACCAAACAAAAACAGACGATCCGGCCAATCCGGAACTCCGAAGCGTGGCACACTTCCTCCTGGAGCTTCCTTGGTCGCAGAGCTTCGTCTGATCGCTTTTGCTTCTCACGAAATGGCTTAGAATGAATGTAGAAGTTCTGTTTGAAGCTGAGGAGTTGAGGCCCCTTTTATAGGCTTCATACGAGCGCCTATGATCACCGGGGCGCCCCTATGGGCTTGGTCAAACCTCATCCCTGCGCCGAACTCGCCGCAGCTGATAAAACCTTTGACCAAGGCGCCTGAGCTGATAGGGGCGCCCGTATGGTCCCGGGCGCCTGAATGGAAGCCTATTCTGCCTTCGATCCCTGCAACCTGTTTTTCTTCTTTGAGTCAGGCACCCCTATTGATGGGGGCGCTTGATTCCATGGGGGCGCCTGGCTTCCAGGCTTCCAGCCGCCTTCTGTGTGATTTCCCTACTTTGTGTTTCATTCTTGGCACCTGTAAGATACACGAATACAAAGCAAATATACACACAATATTAGCCTTAAGGACTTGGTTCTGACTTCGAATTTTCACGAAACCCTAGGTCGAACCGACGCAAGTTCTCACCCCCGAGAACGCGCCTTTCACCTACTCCTTTCCGGAGACGGTTGCCACCCAGTCCTTCGGGTGGACTTTAGCTTAGCTTCCTATACTCTCGGATCTCGAGATGTCCGAACCCTGACCCGTCTCTACTTCTGTCCTTAGTCATCGCTTAGCTAAGTTGCTCAATCCCTTGGACCAAGACTTCGTGCCCAAACCCTAGGTCCAGGACTTTGGTGCCCAACCCTCGACCAGGTCTTCATGCCCAATTCCTTGAACCAGGTCTTCGGTGCCCAACCCTTGGCCAGGACTTCTTGCCCAGTCCTCGACCAGGACTTCATGCCCACCTTCCGAGCAGGTCTTTGGTGCCCAGCCCTTTGCCAGGACTTAGTGTCCAGCTTCACTCACCAGGTCTTAGTGCCTAGGTTAACTAGGACTTTTCTTCCACATTGGTTACTCCTCTCTTAACTCCTCTTCCTTTGTTCAATGTATCACTGACTTAAGTATATTGTCAAACATTAAAACACTCAAAGGAGGACATCACTAAAGCAACTTGCACCAACATGATGAGCTGAGGGGCACAGACTTCGAGGCATGCATGAAGGATGGCATAGAGGTAAACTGAAGGCTTGTGTGCATCCGAGGGACAGGAGCTGAAGACGAAGAGGGCGCGAAGGCAACAGTCAAGGCTGCTGGTGAAGAGTCAGCTAAGTCATGGAGGGACGAGAGCCAAGGGAGGAGGACTCCAAGGGCAAGCCGGGAAGTGGACTTCAAAGGGCACACGTGAAGGGTGGCATGGAGGCAAGCCAAGGGAAGGCTTGTGTGCGCATCTGAAGGACGATAGCCGGTGGAAGAGGACTTCAAGGGGCAAGCCAAGGGAGTGTACCTGAAGGCACACGTGGAGGAGGGTCGTTGGAGTGAGGAAGAGTGATTGTATAAGCTGGGCAGTCGACTGGGAGAAAGGCAGTCGACTGCCAGCAAGACTCGAAACTCACAGAATGTTTCTAACCCTGGACCAGTCGACTGCTCTGGGAACAGTCAACTGGTAAGCCCAGAAACTAGCCGTTAAGATAGCCGTTGGCTAGCTAGTTGAGTGGGACCAGTCGACTAGTAGCTGCTAGGTTCAGCTTTAAGCCTTATTTAAAAGGCTTCGTTTTAGCTGGAACCTTTGACGAATTTGGCTTTGGTCAAGAGCCAAATAGTAGTCTTTGTACTAAGAGGTATGCTTGTGATTGTAGCAAGGTTTCTCCACCCACAAGGAGCGACACGAGTTAGCCGGAGGGCATCCGGGGAGTGATCCGCCAAAGGATCGAGGGATCGTCCACCTCACAGACTGTCGTGGAGTAGGAGTTTCATCTCCAAACCACGTAAATATGTTTGTTAGCATTGTTAGTTTTGTTTTAGTTATTAGATTTCCGTTTGCGCACTAACAATTGTAGGAAGAAAATGAAAAGTTGTTATTCACCACCCTCTAGCAAGCAACATCGATCTAACAAGTGGTATCAGAGCCAAGGACCGCTCTTATTGGACTAACCGCCAAAGGAGCACAAGCTAGAGGAGAAAAATGATAGAAGACAAGTTGGGGGATAACATCTACACTCCACCTCCCTACGATCATGAAGATTTCGACTATTGGAGGATGTGAATGAAGACGTGGATTGAAATGGAGTGAGAATGTAGGATGGTAATAGAAGAGCCCTTCGAAGTTCTAAAGGGCAAGCACGGAAAGAAGCTTCGCCATAGATATTGGACTAAGGAGCAACAAGAACATGCTAGGGTAAATGAGAAGGTAATTGGTATATTAACAAATATTTTTCCTAACAATATTTTGAGTAGTGTAGGGGAATATAAAAGTACCTATGAGTTGTGGAACAAGCCAGAAAAATTTCATGATAGCCCTACACGAGCTCAAATAGTAGAAGAACCCAAGGAAGTAAGCTCAATGGTCCAAGAAGACCAAGAAGAAAAAGAAGTATCCACCTCATCAAGAGAAGAGGAAGAGATCACCACCTCAAGAATGGAGGGGGAGGAGAGACCCATTTCCATGCCGGAGCAAGAAGAAGCTTGATAAGCACCATTTTATTGATTATTTTAATTGCTAAAATCCATGTTTGACCCATGTTTTTATTGCTTAATTATGATTTTACCCTAGGTTTTGGAACATTATCTTATTTTGGACTTAATTGCAAAATTACATAATTTTTGGATTATTTGGCCACTAATTTTCTGATATATTTTTGTAGGCATTAAAGGATCCTGGACCTAGGGCATATTGGGTCAAACTTGAGTCGGAAGTGAACCGGATCGAATTATCAAGCCTATGATTAATCCGGACCGTCCGATTCAAGAGCGGCTAGATCTGAGCCATCCGGGATGATCTGAAGCAATCCGAGCTAGGGTTAGGGTTGATCAAGCTCTATGATCAAGATCTGAAGGTTTCATCCCAATCAGAGCTAAATCAACCGTTGGATCAAGCAAGGAGGGCTCTAGAGCGTCCATTCACAGATAGAGTTGATCTGGACCATCCGTTGCATATCTGGAGGATCCGAGCTACCACAAGGCAGATCCTGACCTCAGATCATCATCATAAAAGTTTGGCTCAAATCAGAGCAAGATCTACCGTTGGATTTCATCAAAGAAATCTGAGCCGTTTATTTGTTTCTATTTAATCAGAAATGCGCCCGCAGCTTTCCTCGTCGCGTCTCCGCCGCACTGTTCATCTTCTTCGAGTTCTTCGTTTTCCAGTAGATTTTTCTCAATTCAAGGGGCGCGACCACTCAATCTCGACCTCGGATCAAGTTTTGGATCATTGGAGATAGCTTGGGTGGAAAATTCAGCTCAGCTTCCTCTGGACAAAGTTTGCTTGAGGGTTTCGGCATCCTTTGTGGTCCGAGCGTTGGAATCTCAGCATAAACCATTTCCGAGCTTCTGAGCAGCTTGTAGGGGTTCTCAGGTGGTCTCAGAAGCTTCCCAAATCATCATCGCAGCTCGTCCAACTGAGATCGAAGCGTTTGGATTGGAAATTTCCCAGCTTGCGCAGTTTGAGCAGAATTCATCAATCTGATCTGTTTTCCATTGATTTGCTGAGCCTAGGGGTTCGAAGACAGCTCTTGCTTGACGACCAAGAAGAATTTGAGCTTAGGGAGTGATTGAGTTTAGATTTCATTGGTTAAATTCGTTTGTTTAGCTGTACTTTCAATTACTGCTGTAGTTCTTACTGTTTTCGAATTTCAGATTTGGTTAATCTCGTTTCATACTTGTTTCTGCTTAATCTAGCTTTAATCCTTCAAGTTTAGTAGTTTAGGAAGCTGTCTAGTGGATAATTGTTTTAAATTTCAGTTGATTTCTTATTCTAATGCTTGCGTGCCATTTTCTTAACTACGTAACAGACTCTTGCTCTGTTTTCTGCAACTTTCCATTTAGTTTCTGAACTTCCTTAGTTTAATTCCCATTTGATTTATGTTTAGTTCAATCCCTGCATTTAGAGATCACATTTAGGGTGTGAATTTAGTGATCCAAGTTCTTTTCGTATGCAGTTGCATTTCTGAATTCTGTTCATGTAGGAAATCTGTCCATTTCTGCCATTCCAGCTTGCGTATCAAGTGGTAGCTGCAAGTGTCAGTTTTGTGTTCCGAATTTGAGTCAGTTACATTGGTTCTTCTTGGTTTTTTGCATTCAATTTCAGTTGCTTGAGTCGTTTTGCTTGTGGTTTGTAGTTTTATTTCTGCAGTAAACTTCTCTGCATTTCTGAATTTCAATTGCTGCAATTCAGCTTCTATCCCTGCCATCCAATTTTCATTTCGGCAATCCATCAGTTATCCCTCAAGTGCAGTTCGTTTCAAATATCCATAGCAATGGATATCAATTTCTGAATCTGGTTTCCAACTCATGTATCAACTCTTCCTTGCATCCAGAATTTCTGCATTTGGCAGAAGTAGGTTTACGGTTGCAATGTTTCAATCTGTTATTTCTGGAATTGTATCAAGTGATGCCGATTCTTGTGCATCTTTGTTGAATCTTGGATTGTAGCATTCTAGTTTGATTTTTGTGTCTGATTTTATATCAAATTCGTGGCTGTATTACTTGTCATCGAGTTTCTGAAATTCTGCCGCAGGTTTCTGAATTTGCTCAGCTTCCAATTCCTTGGCAGTTTTGGGTTTGTTAAGTTGTTTGCTCTTTTGTATCAAGCTGAGTTTTAGGCATCAATCTTGTATCAGTTTATTCATAGATTGCTTATCATTTGGTTGGTTTTGATTTACGAATCCTGAAGTTGAACACAAGGTGTGATGTGCCATTGCATTTTGTATTAGTTTGAAGTCTAAAGGTTGCAAGTTGCATTAATTGGTTAAAGTATCATTTGGACAAGCTTATTAATTGTCATCACTTTGTGTAGCTTCATAGCTAAGTTTCTTTCATATTATCTGCTGTTTCATTTCCGATTGCAACCAAACCCAAATCAGATTTATTTGAAACCCGAATAAACGACACCTAAATACAAGCGCGAATCAAACAACGTCAACTAGCCCCGAGAAAAAATACGACCTCTGGCCCCTTTACTACATTTTTAGATTTTGATTGTAAAAAGGGTTTCCAGCTTTCATTCATTCACATTTAAATCTGATGGTCCCACAATTCGTGACAATTTAACATAGTAATTCGGGGCCGTCAAAGCTCCTACCTCTACCAAAGTAAGAACAAAAGACCACATTATATGCTTTGGATGCAATGAAAAGGGTCACTACAAGGACAAGTGTCCAAATGGTAGGAAAAAGGAGGTAAATCCTAAACACATTTCAATTTCTTTTAAATCTAACATGGGTTGTAGGAATGGAAAAGCCTAAGAGAAAAGAAAGAAAATTAGATACTTCACATGTGGAGAACTAGGGCATTATCACACAAAATGTCCAAGGAAAGGAGAGCTAAAGAAAATGGAGCAATTGAGAAGATGGGAGAAGAAGGAAAGGAAGAAAAGAAGCTCACATCAAGGGGGAGCTACAAGGGTAAGAGAGGTAATCCCTAACTTTAAATTAAAATGTAATTCAAATTTAAGTTCCTCCATGCATGCTAGAATTAATGAAAAATACTTGCTTGTGCATAATTTTGGATTTAAATATCATGATAGGAATAGGGTTAACAAGGTAGATCAAAACCCTAGGAGAACCATGCATCATGATAAATCCAAGACTATTAGACCTAAGGATCAAGGCATAAATCCCAAAAAGGGAAGACATATGCCTAGGAAGATGGGTAGGTCTAGGAATGTCCAAGGTGGACATGTGGATTCTAGGTTTAGAAGCCTAGAAAAGGAAAATCAAGTTTTAAGGGAAAAGCTTGATAAGTTGGAGAAAACCCTAGAAAGATTCAATGTTGGATCTAAGGATTTAGATATGATGTTGGGTAGCCTAAACCCCAACAATGATAGATCGGGGTTGGAATACCGATCTAAGGTCTTCAATGTCAATGGAAAGAAGTATGCTAGGATAGCATATAATTATGGCAAGAAGGCGAAGGTCAAGAATGGCAAGAACAAGTCATTTAAAGGAGAAAAGGATGACTTAACCAAGGACAAGGTGTCCAAGGTTAAGAAGGTTAGGTTTGTAGGTCAAGAATCACCGGGGGCACACCGGTGTGGTCTAGTATGGGTTGAGTCACCTGGGGAGGTGGCTAGGGCTAAGAGCTTAAGGGGGAGCTCTAAGAGTCTTTGGGATCCATGGTAAATGGATCTCGGGAGGTTTTCTCCTAGGAAATTAGATGAAATGTGCCAAGGGGTTGGAAGACTAGGGTAAGTCTTAATCCTAGGAAATTGGCATATTAAAAGGAATTTATGGAGAAAAAGATGAAAATGAGATCATATTTGATAAAAATTAAGGTTTAATGGGTAGATGTCTTATAACTCAGTGCTAGAAATGTATTATTGTCAGAAATGAGAAGATATATCAAGGAGAGACCTAAATTAGAACTTTTGGATAAGTTTAAATGATACAATTTAGGAAGGGTTGAATTTCGTGCCAATCTTGGGATCTGGAGTAGAATTGTTTGAAAATATATTTTTCCCAAGTAGACATAGGCTCCACAAATCTCTTCACGAAATTTCAGATTTTTTTGAAGATTTGTGGAATTAATTAGGCATTTCTGAATTTGGACTGAAAAACTAAAATTTCAGGTACCAGTCGACTGGTTCAGAACCAGTCGACTGGTCCAGGTGAATTCGACACTGGGAACCTTCTGTGTGTTTTGCCAATCGACTGCCCCAGGGGCAGTCGACTGATCCGTAGGATTCAATAGAAAAGGCGTATTGGATAATATGAACTTGCAAAATTGGAAGCATAATAAAGGTTCATGTTACTTTATGAGAGTTTAGGTCATGACTTGATATTGCTTATATGGTTTGAAGTTCATAGATTACTATTGGATTATAGGATATGACCTTAAATTAAAATCATTGTGTATGCTCCTTGAATAAAGATGTGCCTCATGATTTAATGGTGACTGTATGAAATGAGGCTCTGTGGATATCATGGAATTCAAGGAAGCTTGATAAGTGCATATGTATTTAGGGTTAAGAGATAAGAAGAAGGGAGTTTTATCATATTAAGAATACATAGGAAAAGGGGAGAATTGAAGGCAGTTATATATGTGAAATGTTAATGAATGGAGTTGGCAAACACATGACATTATGGTTAGGTTTCAAAGTTAATACAAAATGACCATGTTTGAGGAAATTATAGTCTGTACCAAAAGTCAAGCACATTTGATACTTTTTATGGACCATATTTTTCTAGGGTAGAGTATATCCTAACAAATGTGCTTGCAAATTTTTAGATTTTTTCGGATTTTCTAGAATTTTCTAGAGGTTTCTGAAATTAGGCTGGAATTTCAGAGGTTGACTGTATCAGTCGACTGCCCAGGGGGCAGTCGACTGGTAAGTCTGTATATTGATTTCTGAGGGGTTTCTAAGAAATAGGTTGAGTTCTTTTTGGCACTAAGGGTAGGGTTGCTTGGGGCAATCTTTTGATGGTGTCAAAGGAGGAAAACTTGGGGTGTTAAGTTAGGGTTAACTTGACAAAAGAATGTATGGTGTTAAGTTGGGATAAAACTTAACTTGGTGTTATAAAGTTAAGTTGGGAAGAACTTAACATGAACTTATGGTGTTAAGTTGGGTAGAACTTAACTTGGTGTTGGGTGTGAGAATTGAAAATTGGGAGAGGGTATAGGTTAAGAGGGAGGTTGCCTCTTGTTGCTATGCTTTAATTTTTGTAGGTAGTTTTGAGTTTTGTGTCAAACTTGGGAATGGTGATAGATATATTGTTGAATGTATTTTTCCCAAGTAGGTATGGGCACCACAAACTTCTCCACAAAATTTAGGAATTTTTGGAGGTTTGTAGAATTTCCGTCGCATTTCTGAATTTGGATTCAAAAAGCAGAAATTTTGATTTTCAGCGTGCCAGTCGACTGCCCTGGGGGCAGTCGACTGATCTGGGCTGGATTGGGTGTTCAGCAACTGAAAGATGTCCAATTGGTGTTAAACAAGTGTGGAACCTTGTGGGGGGTCAGTACACTATGTTTATTATCATTTAAAGGTTAAAAGATTCAATGATTGGGATATTATTGGGGTCTTTTTGATGTTAGGTAAAGAGGGAGAAGTGTTGAGTTTAATTTGGGAAATCAAACACACCTTTGCAAGAAACCTTAGCTTTAGGGGAAGCTTAGATAAAGGGGGAGCGTTGTTGCTCCGTTCTTGGCGTAAGGGGGACCTTGGAGAGGTTCTTAAAAAGCCTTTGTAAGTCCAATGTAGGAAGAGCCTTGGGATAGGTTTTAAAAAGCCTATTTTGGTAAAAATTCCTAACTTGGGGAAGTTAGGTGTGGGGATGCCTTGGGATAGGATCCATGCATTGTTTGCATTTGCATATGCACTAGCGGTGTAAGTCCAAGATGGAGTCTTAGCAACGTAAGACCAAATGATTGTTTAGCATTATTGTTGCTATTTATTGCTATTTGTTTTACCTAACTTAAACGTATTGCTAAACATCAAAAAGGGGGAGATTGTTGAGGCAATCTATGGTCCGAAGTGATCATGTGTTTTGATGTTTGGCCAAAGAGTTTAAGTTAGGTTTTCCCTTGTGATTTAATATGTGTATTTGAGTGTGCAGGATTGCAGGTTACACATATTGACTTAGCTGGACGGCTTCGGTACGATGAAGGGTGGCATGAAGACAAGCTGGAGGCTTGTGTGCACCTGATGGACCATGGATAGCAGGGATGATGAGCCGAGGGGTGCGGACTTCGAGGCATGCGTAAAGGATGGCATGGAGGCAAGCTGGAGGCTTGTGTGCATCCGAGGGACGGGAGCCGAAGACGAAGAGGGCGCGAAGGCAACAGTCAAGGCTGCTGGTGAGGAGTCAGCTAAGTCATGGAGGGACGAGAGCCGAGGGAGGAGAACTCCAAGGGCAAGCCGGGAAGTGGACTTCAAAGGGCACACGTGAAGGGTGGCATGGAGGCAAGCCAAGGGAAGGCTTGTGTGCGCATCCGAGGGACGATAGTCGATGGAAGAGGACTTCAAGGGGCAAGCCAAGGGAGTGTACCTGAAGGAACACGTGGAGGAGGGTCGTAGGAGTGAGGAAGAGTGATTGTATAAGCTAGGCAGTCGACTGGGAGAAAGGCAGTCGACTGCCAGTAAGACTCGAAACTCACAGAATGTTTCTGACCCTGAACCAATTGAATGCTCTGGGAGCAGTCGACTGGTAAGCCCAGAAACTAACCATTGAGATAGCCGTTAACTAGCTAGTTGAGTGGGACCAGTCGACTGGAAATGGACCAGTCGACTGGTAGCGGCTGGGTTCAACTTTAAGCCTTATTTAAAAGGCTTCATTTTAGCTGGAACCTTTGACGAATTTGGCTTTGGTCAAGAGCCAAATAGTAGTCTTGTACTAAGAGGTGTGCTTGTGATTGTGGCGTGGTTTCTCCACCCATAAGGAGCGACACGAGTTAGCCGGAGGGCATCCCAGGAGTGATCCGCCGAAGGATCGAGGGATCGTCCACCTCATGGACTGTCGTAGAGTAGGAGTTTCATCTCCGAACCACATAAATAGGTTTGTTAGCATTGTTAGTTTTGTTTTAGTTATTAGATTTCCGTTACGCACTAACAATTGTAGGAAGAAAACAAAAAGTTGATATTCACCTCCCTCTAACAAGCTACATCGATCTAACAGGCACATGGCGCTCTTTGATGGCGACAAGGTCCTTTCATGAATGCTCTGCCGCCACGTGCCCCAACTACTCTCTTCACGACTTCTTACTGAATTGCACAGCTGTAGCCGGCTCACGTCAAACGGTTGTTCCCTGGCGCTGACCCGATGTGGCGGTTTCTTGCCTTCCACGTGCCTTGCCCCCATTGCACTCATACGGGCGGCTTCTTCTGTATAAGGAGGGGAGACGAAGACGTTCAGCCAACTTCTAGCTTCGTGGCTGGGTGTACCTCGTCTTCATCTTCTTCTCTAAGGACTCTTTTTAACGTAAGTTATTTGCCTCCATCTCGTCTTTTCCCTTAGGAACCATGGAAGGTTATCGGGCGGAGTGGTACGAGTCCGCCTCTTCGAGAGTGAGGCTGGAGGCATTGCTAAGGCCATTGAGGCCTACGGCATCCCGGCCGAGATGGCGGTGATGATCCCTAAGGTAGACCAAACGCTAGTGGAGCCTCCTGTAGGCTTTTTTACTTTCTTCTTGGGGCAAGTAGAGTCGGGGCTCCGCTTGCCCATTCCTCCTTTCTTCATGAATGTGGCCTCCTATTTCGATATTCCTCTTCACCAGATAGCTCCCAATGTCTTTGCTCAGATTTGGGAGGGGGGGTATATTATCTTCAAGCTCTTCGACCTCTCCCTGACTCCTCGTCTCTTTCATTCCTTCTTCGTTCCGATCGGCTCTCGAGGGGTCTTTAGCTTTTTGGCGCGTCCGGGCCATAGGTTCTTAGGAGGGTTTCCTTCTTCGCACAAAGGGTGGAAAGAGAAGTTCTTCTTCCTCCAACTGACGGCGCAACCCTTCAGTCTTCTCCGCTAGATAGAGGCTCTACTGACTCCTCCCTCTCTAGGGGAGTTTCTCCATAGTCCAGCCTACCAGTGCGCCAAGAACGTACTCTCCGACATGGAGTTTAGTGGCCCCGATCTGGTGCAGAGTGAGGAGCTCGTGTACCGGGCAAGCCTTAGCCCCAAAGTGACCCTGATCAGCTCCAGCCTCAGTATGTTCGCCTTTTTCATCAATGCCCGTTAGTTCTAATTGATGTTTCCTTGTCTGTCTATTGCAGAGGAAGTCATGTTCCCCCGGGTGATGCGCCGACTTATCAAGTGGGAGGAGACCAACCAGGAGGTGTTGGCTCCTCCCCCTGCCGCTCCCGATGCACCCTCTGTGCCCGCCGAGCCCTCGGAGGGGACCGTCGAATCGTCCCATGGGCCTGCTTCGCCGGGAAGGGCAGAGGATACTGTCGTGCCTCCGTCATTTGCGACCCAAGGGACTTCTGGTCCGTCAGTTGACCCTCGGGCGGACATCCCTTCAGAGGGTGACTCGCCCCCGACTGTTGTCCATCCAGAGGGAGTCAGCAAGGGGTCCTCACCTCCTACTACCCCCTCAACAGTTCAATTCATCGGTCGGTAGAAAAGGCGGATTCCAGAAGGCTCGAGTCCCAGAGAAAAAACGTTGAGCTCCGGTGGCCCCAACCCCCTTCCCTCTGTCCCTGAGGAGGTTGTTTCTCCTTCCAATAATGGGGAATCCCTTCTCCTATCCTCCCCCGCTCCGCCAGCCGTTGTTCTGGAGGCAGGTGTCCAGGCCTCCTGCTCTCCTTCAATTGACCCTGCCGAGGCTCCTAAGGATAAGATAGTATTGCCCACCCAATACCGGATGCAACTCGACAGCCTTCAAAAGAGGCTAGATGCAGCATTGGAGGCTTCCATGCAATCTTTCCCCCAGTGCAGTTGAAAGAGGTTCCTGCCGAGGGACCCTTGTCCGAGGGGAATTCCAGCTCTAAGGAGGGTGATTCCGACCCCTCTACACTGCCCCCGGAGCTCCTGCTATCCAGCTACTTTCTCTGCGCAGGGGCTTGTTGCCTTCTGAGAGCTGGGCTGACACCTTGAGGTCTCAAGGGGGAGCAGTCGTACGAGTATCCATGGGGCCTCTCACCACTTTCCGTGAGTCCCTTCTGAAGGTGTGTGTTTTCGGTACATAGGATGTTTTCTTGTATGATCTATAGTTCCTTGGTGCAATGATAGGCGGCTGAAAACTGCCTGACAGCCGGCCGTGGCTTGTACGCCTGGCCCCAAATTGAAGCCTTGACCCGCCGGGCCCTGAGAGCAGAGGCCGCAGCTGACCATGAACACCGAGCGGGACTTATGCAAGCGGGGGTTAGCAGAGCTCTCCACGCGAAGGTGGAGCATCAACTGGACACCTTGCTGGCCATGGAGTCCTCTCTTCAAAGTTCCAGGCACCAGGAACGTTTGGCGTCTGAGAAGGCGGTGGTCGTTACTAACGACCTGCTCTGGGTGTCGCAAGAGCGAGATCAGCTTCAAATGAAAGAGAGAAAGATGTCAGGAGATATCTAACTTATGGAGGCTTCGACCAAGAGGTTGAATTCACGCGTTCAGAACCAAGCGCAACTCGACCAGAAGGAGTCCGACCTCATGATGGTGACTGATCACTTGTCTGTCTTTGAGGATGACCTAGCCCAGGCTCGATCGGAGGTATGGGCCGCTTCAAACAGGCTCAGGGAGGCCCTGGCAGAGCAAGATAGAATGTCTGCCGAGATGGAACAGCTGAAGCGTGCCAAGGAGGCTGCTGAGGCCGAGCTGTGCGACTTCCGGGCTGCTGAGACTTCTAGCCCTAGAGAGGCTGAGGCAGACTTCAAGGCCAAGTTCTTGGAATCGGATGAATTCGGCGATATCCTTGCTGGCCAAGTAATCAAGCGCTCGAAGCAAGGCTTCCACGAGGTCATTGACCAGTTGAAGAAGGCTCAACTTCTGCCTCCAGATGCTGATCTGAGTTTTATGAGTGTCAGCCAAGATTGGGAGGAGCTCCCTCCTGAGGACCAAGAGTTGTAGGATTATGTGTTTACCAGGGAGCTTGGCCCCGCTGTACCCATTTTGATTATAATGATAACATTTCTTTACCTTACGATCTCGTGCATGCTTTTGCCTGTGTCATTTGTCTTTGCATCGAGGGCTCAGAGAGTAGAAAGATCGAGATTTCTCGGGTTTGATCCTGGGTACGGATCTCCCCCAAGCTACCCCCGCAAACCCAAGTACTAGGCCTGCAGTTATTCCCCTATGGGGCCCCTGTCGACCCTTCTCTCTAGAGAGTGTTGGCGGCCTCCGAACCGTCATCTCTAAATCCCAAATAATCCATTGAATTGACCCATAAAGGTTGCGAGTTCCCAGGCGTGGCGGAAGCATACCAATCGACACGACGCCTTAGGGTTGGCGTCCAATACTGCTCCTGCGCCATGCCTGTATTAAATGCGAGGAGAGGCGGTGGTCACTATAAAAAGGGGGAGAAGGGTGAACCATCCTTCCCCATCCATTTCGCCTTCTTTATCTTGATAGACTCCTTGTGAAATTGGTGATATGCCAGAGCACTCTACCCCGCCCCTTTTTACGGCAGGGGTCGTCGGCACTGCCGGGGAGGATAGCGAAGACAGAGTAGTGTTTCTCGCCGAAGGGCCTAGCAGAGGTGGAACCACATGTTTCACATTGTACACCAAGGAGCATAGCGGAGATGATGTCCAGGGTCTCGCTGGAGATCCTGGCGGAGATGGGACCCCGGGTTTGGCCAAGGAGTCTAGAAGTGATATCATGTGTTCCGCCGAGGAGCATAGCGAAGATGACATCAGTTGTTTCACCCGAGAGCATCTCATGATGGTTCATCTTCTGCCCCTCCCTGGGCGGCCAATGTCTCCTAGAGGTTCGTCCCCTGTCCGCCTCAAACGCCATCCCCTTTCGAACTGCTCATTTCCCCGAGTTTTGGGCATCGGATGGTGTTTGATAGGTATGACGCAGAGTTGTCACCCGGAGAGGAGTTGTATCTGTTGTTCCCCCTCCACTTCCTTTTAATTTTGTAGTCATCCTTGTTCTTAGATGCATCTTTTCGGTAAGAGGTAGTCGGGGTCTTCGAACGGAATTGTTACGTCCATGTGTTCCCCCCATTTGTTCTCATCTGTTAATGATTGCGAGGATGAAGGACCGAGAGGTTTCCACTGTGGCCGAAGATTCAAGGATTTCAACCATAACGAGCATGGATCTCCGTTCACTCGCGACTAGAAGAAGGTTTCGAGCCAAGCAACTCTGCGGAAATGATGAAGTGATAGAGAAAATCCCGAGTAGAGGAGTGATCTCCTTTACCGGATCTCCTGGTTATATCTAGGTATTCCTCTGAGATGTTGGCATCAATGTATTTTCCATATGAATGAAGGAAAATATTCGTTACCTTTGATGTGCAAATGCTTGTATTAATATTCCGCTGTCTCGCTTGTTCCCTTTTTGTTTGGTAGATTGTGTTAACCTTACTTCAGCAGCGCCTAAGTATCCCAGGCACCCGCAGCACCGCGAGGTATCAAGGTCTCGGCTACTTGGTCGAGCGTCCGTAGCACCCAGACCAATCATAAGTACCCCGGGCATCCGCAGCACCGCGAGGTATTAGGGTTTTTGATTCATGGTCGGGAATCCGTAGCACCCCGACCAAGCCTAAGTACCTCGGCATCCGCAGCACCACGAGGTATTAGGGTTTTTGATTCTTGGTTGGGAGTTCGTAGCACCCAGACCAAGCCTAAGTACCCCGGGCATCCGCAGCACCGCGAGGTATTAGGGTTTTTTATTCTTGGTCGGGAGTCCGTAGCACCCCGACCAAGCCTAAGTACCCCGGGCATCCG